>CAUYTI010157019.1:0-14201 GCA_963575145.1 Galago senegalensis | reverse complement strand
GCCTCAAGCTGTCCCCCTGGGTAGAGTGCCGTGGCATTACAGCTCACAGCAATCTCCAACTCCTGGGCTCAAGTGAGTCTCCTGTCTCTGCCTTCCAAGTAGCTGGGACCACAGGCACCTGCCACAATGCCGGGCTATTTTTTGGTTGCAGTCGCCCGCCACAACACCTGGCTATTTTTTGGTTACAGCCATCATTGTTGTTTGGTGGGTCCAGGGCTGGGGATTCGAACCCGCCACCTTAGGTGTACGTGGCTGGCACCTTAGCCGGTTGAGCTATAGGCGACGAGCCGTGTCCAAGAGTTTGAGATTGCTGTTAGCCATGATGCCACGCAGCACTCTACCAAGGGCTACAAAATGAGACTGTCTCAAAAAACAAAAACAAGAAAACAAATTAGTGCTGAACATACACACAGATAACAGCAAAGCAAGGCAGAATGAAAGAAACATGGGCCTTAAACTCTGAAACCAAAAAAGCACAACTTCTGGATTCACATACAAAGGCTCTTTTGGAAAGGAATTTTCTTTTTCTTTTTTGCACTTTTTGGCTAGGGCTGGGTTTGAACCTGCCACCTCCAGCATATGAGGCCAGCACCCTACTCCTTGAGCCACAGGTGCCACCCTAGAAAAGAAATCTTTAAAAAAACAGTACAACAGGGGTGGTGCCTGTGGCTCAAAGGAGTAGGGCGCCAGCCCCATAGGTTGGAGGTGGTGGGTTCAAACCCAGTCCTGGCCCCCCCCCAAAACAAAAACTGCAAAAAAAAAGTACAACAGTACTGATTGAAGCTCCCTGCTCTGTTCCCAGCACTGCCTGCCTCTCTTGTGGCAGTCAGCACGCTGACAGGCACAGCTGCAAAAAAGGTTATTTGATGGAAGCAAAGGGACCACACATCCCTGGGTTAGAAAATTATACACAGAAAACCCACAGACATTCATTTATTGCCTCAATGCAACACCTACTTGGTAAGTAAGTGAGCGTTCTGAGTGCAGGACCCTGAGGTTTGCATTTTGCCTGGGAGTGGTTTTCTGCTACAGACCATATCACACTTGCAACGTGTGCTCCTATTATGGGGAAAGACTTTCCATTGTAACTTGCAATGTAAGTTAGTGGTACAATCTGAGGCCCAAGGAAACTATTTTCCTTCCTTGTCTGACCTCACTGATCTTTAGGTGATGGAAAGTATGACCTTTTGCTCTTCTCAACTAACTCACCACGTTGATCAGCCTTGTTAACAGAAGAGCAGAGGCAGATAGTGCATTCATCGACGGCTCCAGTAGGCGGCGTCATCACCTTTCATCGGCACCACCTTTACACTGACAGCCAGGGCTGCAATCTCTCACCTTCCCTATTTAATCTAGCAAATTAAACAGCTGAAATCCATGTCTTCTAAAGTCTGGGGTAATCTTAAAGTGTCCAGGAGAAACAGATAAAAAGGTTAGCCCTTTCTTTTGTGTAAAACTTTAGGGTATAGTTTAATTCTGTTCTTAGTTTGCAGCTGAATTTGGTTTGGAGCCTGGATTCAGTTTAATGTCAGATATAATGTTGCATGTATACCAAATATTTCCAAAACACTAAAACTGCTAAAGTTTGTATCTATCCTAAATTGTTTGATTTTGGACCAACCGTTTCTTTGAGGGGCAGTGTGGTGTAGTGGTTAAAGGCATCAGAACCACACTTCCCGGGTTCAAATTCTACCTCTCCCAAACAAAGAATTTAGTAATTTGGTACAAATTGCTCATCAGATGAATTTCTTTTTCTTTTCTTCTTCTTCTTTTTTTTTCTGGAGACATAGTCTCACTATTTTGCCCTTGGTAGAGTACTGTGGAATCACAACTCACAGCAACTTCCAAGTCTTGGACTTAAGCAATTCTCTTGCCTCAGCCTCCTAAGTAGCTGGGACTGCAGGCACCCACCACAATGCCCAGCTATTTTTTTGGTTGCAGTTGTCATGCTGTTTAGCAGGCTCAGGCCAGGCTCAAACCTGCCAGCCTTGGTGTATGTGGCTAGTGCCCTACTCACTGAGTTATGGGCACCAACCCAGAATTTCTTATCTATAAAATAGGGCTAATGTTTAAATGGGCTAATATGAATAAAACACTGACCACAGTACCTGGTATATAAAACTTAAGAAATGTTATCACTTGTAAGCATTTAATGTTTATTTTATTTTATTTTATTTTGTTTTATTTTGAGGGAGGGTCTTGATCTGTTTATTGGGTATAGTGGCATCATCATATCTCACTGCAACCTCAAACTCCTGGGCTCAAGTGATTCTCCTACTTTAGCCCCCTAATTTGCATCACCACACCTGGCAAATTCTTGTTTTTGTTTTTGTTTTTTTGACACAGAGTCTTACTTTGTCACTCCCAGTAGAGTGTTGTGGCATCATAGCTCACAGCAACCTCAGACTCTTGGGCTCAAGTGATCCTCTTGCCTCAGCCTTCTGAGTAGCTGGGACTACAGGTGCCCACAACACCCGACTATTTTTTTTTTCCAGGGCTAGGTTTGAACCTGCCACCTCCAGCACACGGAGCTGGCACCCCACTCCTTTGAGCCATAGGCACTGCCAACACCCGACTATTTTTAGAGACAGGGTTTCTTTCTAGCTCAGACTGGTCTCACACTCGTGAGCTCAGGCGACCTTGGCTGGGATTACAGACCCTGCAGAGTGCTGGGATTACAGACCCAGCTGGGATTACAGAAACCAGAGTGCTGGGATTACAGACCCTGCAAATTCTTGTATTTTTTGCAGAGGTAGGTTCTTGTTATATTGCTCAGGCTGGTCTTGAACACCTCAAGGAATCCCCTGCCTCAGCCTCTTATAGAGTAGGGATTATAGGCCTGAGCCATCATGCCCCATCTAATGCTTATTTTATTTTATTTTTTGAGACAGAGTCTCACTATGTTGCCCTGGGTAGTAGAGTGCTGTGGCATCACAGCTCCCAGCAACCTGAAACTCTTGGGCTTAAGTGATTCTCTTGCCTCATCTTCCCAAGCAGCTGGGACTATAGGCGCCCACCACAACACCCGGCTATTTTGTTGTTGTTGTTGCAGTTGTCAGCTGGCCTGGGCTGGGTTTGAACCCGCCAGCCTTGGTGTATGTGGCTGGTGCTGTAACCACTGTGCTACGGGCACCAAGCCCATCTAATGCTTATTTTATATGGACATTTATGAACATATGCAATTCAAATTCCACTCTGTGATCAACAAGGGGGAATTGGGAACATCTCATTGGCTTCTGACCAACAACCAGCTAAGACACTTAGAGTCATGGAGCCCCACTTCTCACCACAGTAAACATTTACTCTCTAGCCCAGCTTTGATTCTAGCATAAAAAGTTTGCATCTCACTTTTGAAACAAATTGACTGCTTTATTCAGTTGGTGAGGAGAAAATGGATCATAGCCAATGACAGTACCAGGACCCCTGAGCATACCTGCATGCACACATACTAGGCATTGGTGTTTACAGCCAGTGAAAGGAGATAGAACTTCTAAAAAACATATCAACTTATAGTATGCTGTGGGAGTAAAGAGAGGCAAGAAACAGGTGTATTGCATAGGGGAACAGGGAGAAGGACGAGAGCTCGTGTGACCTGTCTCAGGTACAGGAGTGCTATCTCATTTAATTCTCACCCAAAGACTCTGAATGGGATCTACAGACCCAAAGCAGTGCCCATCTCCCTGGCAGAGTGGTTAATCTGGCTCCCCAGCCAAAAAGCCTGAATCTAGATTTCTGGCTCTTGTTAAAAAAGAAGAGAAAGGTAACAACAGACTGGCCGCAGCGGTGGCTTCTCTGCTAGAGCCTGCACTGCTCTTGCGTGCTCCTGGGTCTCTCTCCTCTCCCGTGAGTGCGACCTCCTCTTCCCTCCCGCACCATTCCTCCCAGCCCCTGTGCAATCTAAGCTATTGAACCCCCAACCTAGATATTATAGTCTCCTCTTGTTTTTGACTCCAGTAACTGAAACTCAGAACGGTTAAGCACCTTTCCCACAACTGCTTAACTGAAAGTGAAGAAGCTAGAATTGAAACTTTGGTCCAATTTCATTTACATGGACTCTAAATAGTATTCAAAACATACACTCTTGGAGAGAATGTGTTGTAAAGAAAGAGCCTTGTATTTAGGAGTCTGAAGACCGGGATTCAAATTCTAGCTACCAGCACTTGCTGAATGCATCTCTCCTTGGGTGTGTCACTTCCCGTTGCTGCTCTAGACCTCGGACAGCTCATCTGTAAAATGGGGGTGACCAGCCCTCCTTCACCAGGCTGTTTTGGGAAGCCTTTGACATAAGGGCCCACTCTGCAACTCTAAGATTACGAGTGTTAGGCCAAAAGCAAGATAAGAGGACTGAGAAGTCCATGACAGGAGGAAGGTCACGGAAGGTCTGATTCCGGACAGACCTCAGATCTGGAGCGAGTAGGTCACACCTGAAAGGACAGGCGCAGCCTGCGTGTCCCTGGTGGAAGAGCAAGACGCCTACAATTCATAGGCACGTGAGGGAAGTCAGAGACGACTCGTATTTGGAGGTACTGACGGTTCTAGAGGAGGCAGGTTAGCTCTCTGACCTAGGTGGCTCTGAGCCTCCGCCCGACCCCTCCCTGCGCGTCCGCCCTTCGCCCGCGCCCGCCCGGGTCCCGCCGGCCCCGCCCCAGGCTTCGCCCCCGCCTCGCCGCCGCCCCAGAGCCTCGGGTGCCTGCAGACGGGCGTCCCTGGACCCCAGAGCGCAGGGCCACACGTAAGTCCTGGAGGGAGGCCGGCCGGGCACCCCCATGGCTGAAGGGCTGGGGCGAGCCGACCGCTGGGTCCTTTGCGGCTGGTCCCGGTTACTTTGAAACCGAAAGCGCCTGCCGGCGTCTGGCCAGCACCCCGACACCGGCGCGGGGAGGGCAGGAGGCCGAGGCGAGGCCAGGCGGGAAACTGCTGGCCTGGGCCGGAGGTCGCAGGGGGCCGGCCGGCGGGGAGAGGCCGCTGATGGAGGCGAGTAGGCGCGGGGAGGAACGGGTTTTCTTAGCAGGCGAGAGGTGTGGCGGAGACCGAGACAGTGCTGGGGTCCCGAGCTGGGGAGCTGGTCCAGAGCGCGGCTGTGGACCGAGGGGCCGGTTTTAGTTGGGGTGTGCAGCGGAGGAGGGCTTTCGGGGTGCCCCACACACCTGCACTGCAGATGGGGCCTGGCCTCCTGCCACACCCTCAGGCATCCCTTCCACCTTTGCAAGTTTCCAGCCAGAGCTACTCCAGAATGAAACTTTGAACATTGCAGGGAATGGAAAACTCCACCAACTGTTGGTTTGCGTGTCCTCGAGGACCAGTCCCCCCTCTGCACAAAATGAGCTTAAAGGGGCCTTGAAGCAAACCAGGGCTCTGATAAGACAGATGAGTTGTCTCGGGACACCCAGAGAATTCGCAGAATCTGAATTCTGCAGCCCAGATTGCCTTTCCTTGTTACTGTTCTTGCCGGAGTCTTGGCAATTGTGAGACGTTTCGGTGATTATCGGCGCGGAGCTGTTGCTGCTGGTCCTACTGGGCCACTCTAGCGACTTTCTCTGCTGGCTCTGCCCCTCCTGCAGAGTTTCCATATTTGGTTATTTCAGATTTACTTTTATGAGAACTCAGTCCTCTCACTGTGGCAGGCAGAGCCGCCCTAGGAGAGCGTTAAGATTAGTGGAATGAGGCAGGCAAGGCTCCCTGCCCCCCCCGCTGCCCCCTGCGAGGGGGGGGCACCCTCTGCTGTGGCTCAGTTCCCTGGTCCAGAGCCCTGTGAGGACAGGCATTTAGCAACTAATTTAATTTAGCAAATATTTACTGGGTAAGAGCTTTATGAGAACTGGGCCAGGGCCAGTGAAATACAGTTCCTTCCTCCAGAGAGATTTGCATTTAAAAGAATTTTGGAAGGCATTAAATACAAGGAAGTAAGTTGAAGTATTTCTGGGAATAGAACGGTTCTGGGTGTGTGTGAGATAATTTTAGGCAGCAAAAGGCTGGGCTAAGACCTCTGAAATCCCAGTGCAGCTGCCTGCTCTGCCTTTTATACACACAAAGCTGAAACATGGGCTATTAACATAATTGATCATCTGAACACCCCCACCCCTAAGTTTTCTCTAAGTAGATCAAGAGAGAGAAATGGATACAAGAAAGATGGGTGTGGGACGGAAGTGGAAAAGACCTATGTTCTATAAAGCTTTTTGGTTTTGTTGTTGTTTTTGTTGTAGCTAATAGATCTTGGAACTCTGACTCCCTGGGTCCTGGCCAAGGGCGGGAGAAAGTCTCCCACCTGAGCCAGCATCAGGAGGCAGAGAAGTGATGGAGAAGGTGACTCCTAGGTATTCTTGGCTGAGTCAGTGGTAGTGTAGGGTAGGATGGCAGTGTTTCCCTTGGTCAGCAAGTGTTACCTAGTAGGGTGGCGAAAAGAATATGGAAAAGAGATGACACCCCGTTCACTGAAAGTACTACTAGGTTACTGATGGGAGGGCACCTCAGTAGTTAGACAAACTTTCTATGGTTATCTCAGGTTTAGTTAGGAGGATGTTGAAAAAAAAGATAATTCCTTATTGGGACACTCTTTTCTTTTCAAAGAATTTCCCTGTTGCCCTTGTTTTGTTCTCATTTTGCCCTTCATGATACCTTTTTGAGTCAGGCCAATGCAGAGCTATTCCTCAGGTCTCCCAGATGCTGAGTCAGGTGAAGCACGACAATGTCAATAATCCCTTGAACGTCACCTCTGGACCAGATATGGAGCTGTAGGGTCTCTGGTTCTCCTGCTCCAGGCCCCTCTCCTGGTTTCAGAGAGCCACATCTGCCCCTGTCTTCCTTATCTGAGAGGTCAGCAAGGGGACCCAAATTCTGGTAATGCCTGTGGTCTGTTCTCCGTAACATGGAATAAGTTGTGCTGGAAACTGCCCTAGCCACTGCATGAACAGACTCCCAATCTATTAGCTCCACCCAACTAGGCAAACTTGGGACAAGACCTGTGCCTACTTTTGTGTTGGCTAAATTGCATTGCATTCACTTGGGATGTGTCTTCCTTGGGCTCTGAGCTGCCACGGACACCTGCTGGGTAGAGCTTGGGAGAAAGAGATTGAGCTGCCCGCAAGACTTGCATAGATCCTAGAAATTAGAACAATATTGTACAGTTTGCAAGTAGCCCATCTCATCTGATTAACCCCTGCTGCGTCCTCAAAGAGAAGGGAGAGACGGGTGCTATTCTTTCTACATTATCCGGTTGCAACTTGGGGCTTAGGAATGACTTGAAAGATAATCACCTCACGTTGGAATTGGGCAGGACCTGAGCCCATGTCTTCTGACTCCAGTTCCTATGCTCCTCCCCGAGTATCTTGCCTAAAGGAAGGATTCTGGGCAGGAGGAGGATGAGAAAGTAAGTAAGGTATTCATCAAAAGCTGCCTGACACCTTTGTCATTGATCAGGGGTCTTTAAGAGTTAGTAAACCAGGAAAATGGAGAGGGAGCACTGGCAGACACAGTCTCTGAAGAGCTTTACTGAGCTTCCTCTGAGCAGGAGCCCAGCGGAGGTGTAGTATGTGTGTGTGATGGGGGTAGAGGGGGGCAGAGGCTATCCCTAGGGCTGGAGGGCATCTGCTGCTGCTATTGCCAGGGTTGGTCCCTGCAAGTTTGTTGCTTTTCCCAGAGGAAAGCTTTATTTGAGGGATCAGATGGCATCCTTGACCTGTATAGCCTCCAGCAAGTTCTAGCTCGTGAGGCAGTGGGGTGGAGGACCAGGGAAGAGGTAAAGGGAATATATTTTGTTTATTGATATTTGGCAGCAGGTAGTGGTGTGTGCTTTGGTTGTGCTGTACATACAAAGGTAGAACGCATCCGAATGGCCTGCACTGTGATGCTGCACTTGCGGTGTCCTTCTGATTCGCAGGTGGATAGAGCTTGGCATGCACCCTGTGAGGTGTGTGGTGCAGGCCAAGCTCTATCTCAGCAGAGCTCTATCTCATCTCACTCTCAGCGGATTCCCATCTCTTTTTTTGACACCACAGGCTCCCTCCATTTCCCTTGTCACCGGTTCAGAACATTCCTGGATTTCCCCCACAACTTTTTAAATTTTCCTCTCAAGGAGACAGTGCTCTTTTTCAGACAGAGAGCACTGTCTCCACCTATACCTCTGCCCTGGGGCAGATTCCTTGTCTCCCTCCCACAAATGCTTTCCTTCCCCCACCAGCTCAGTTTTCTCTTAAACCAGAAGACCCCATGTTTCCCAGTCCCTCTTCTCTCTCTTCACTAATAAGCTTCTGGGAAGAGCAGCTGGCACTTGTGCTTCCTTCCTCACTCAGCACTGAGCACCTGCCATGCTGCTCAGATTGGAGGTTTCTAAGGCCTGGCCACCAGCCTGCACCAACCCTCACTGCAGCTGTTACCCATTTCCTTGAGGCTGCCACAACACCCCCCACTATTGTCCCCTTGAACTTCTGGTCCTCTATCCTACAAGTGCCAGTATGGGACCAAGCCTGGGTCCTCAGGCTGGTGTTCTATTCCTTCAGCTCCTCTCTCTAGAACTGTTTTCCACTACCAGGACTTAAACTACCACTCTTAAGGAAAGGCCAGGCACAGTGGCTCAAGCCTGCAATTCTAGTACTTTAGGAGGCTAAGGCAGGAGGACTGCTTGAGGCCAGGAGTTTGAGACCAGCCTGAACAACATAGCAAGAATCCTAGCTACTTGGGAGGCTGAGGCAGGAGGATTGCTTGAGCCCAGGATTTTCTGGTTGCTGTGAACTGTGGTTGTGCCACTGTACTCCAACCTGGAACTCCTTAGGCCTCTGTCCCAAGCCTCCTCTTCCAGCTCACTGTTGCTCCTCAGTCACCTTAGTCATATCCCTGCCTGCCAGTCCTGATCTACTGTCTGTTCCCAGTTCAGGGCCACAGACTCTTTCCTGGGCAACTTTAATCCATTCGCTCATTTTCCTCTTTTCTTTTTCACACTATTGCAGAAGGGCTGTCTTTCTTTTTTTTTCTTTTGTGAGACAGAGTTTCACTATGTCACCCTTGATGGAGTGTGATGCTGTGGCATCACAGCTCACAGCAACCTCAAACTCTTGGGCTCAAGCAATTCTCTTGCCTCAGCTTCTCAAGTAGCTGGGACTACAGGCACCCACCACAATGTCCCACTATTTATTTTTTTGCGACAGAGTCTCACTATGTCGCTCTCTGTAGAATGCTGTAGTGTCACAGCTCACAGCAACCTGAAACGCTTGGGCTTAAGCAATTCTCTTGCCTTAGCCTCCAAGTAGCTGGGATTATAGGCACCCGCCACAACACCTGTTTTTTTTGTTGTTGTTGTTGCAGTTGTCATTGTTGTTTAGCTGGCCCAGCCGGGTTTGAACCCACCAGCCTTGGTGTATGTGGCTGGCACTGTAACCACTGTGCTATGGGTGCCAAGCCCTGGCTATTTTTTGTTGTTGTTGTAGTTGCCATTGTTGTTTGAGAGGCCTGGGCCATGTTCAAAACCACCAGCCCTGGTGCATGTGGCCAGCGCTCTAGCGGCTGAGATACAGGCATCGAGTCCAGAAGGGCTGTCTTATTACATGGCCTAATTAAGACCTACTATTTTCACTAATGGCATAATGGAAAGAGTATGGATTTCAGAATCTGGCAGGCCTGCATTCAAATCTGGCTTATCACTTGCTGGTTGTAGTTGTATGATCTGGACGAGTTGCTCAACTTTCATAAGTGTCGATATTCCCACTGGTAAACAGGGGTAGTAATGGGGTTGTTGGAAAGATTAAACAAGCCAGTATCTAAACAGCGCCTAGCATCTGGCAGGTATTCTGGCTTTCTTCTTCCAGGTGGATAACAGAAATAGAGTTGTGGGGTTTCTGGGGAGGTGGAAAATGCATGCCTAGCCTAAAGGCCTTCATATGTAAGTTAAAAACAAAGAAGCAAAAGAACTGCCATGTGCCAGGCTAGACAATCCTGTAAATTAGCCTGTTGCCACTTTTCATCTTTAGACCAGATGGACCTCAGGGGCCAAGGTAGATGAGCTAGGATGGCGCAGAGCATCATTCAGGGAGGGCGGGGGGGGGGGGCAGGCAGCATCAGAGGCTGGTGCCACAGGGCTCATGTTTAAGGGGCAGGATTTTAGTTATTATAAGGTCTTATGGGCAGAGCAGGCTGCAGCTTTAGAGGAAGAATAGTGCTTGGCAGGGAGCCAACACAGGCACCCAGCAGAATAAATAAAACTTACTTGGGAAGCAAAATATAGGCTCTGTTTGATCAACAGGAGCAGACCAGTTACTTTAGGGGGATCCAGTGGTGAAGTCAGAGGGGGATGAAGTTGACTTGATTCAATGCCAACACCCAGAGCCCTTTCAGTTCTTCCTTACTAAGGCAATGGCTCAGAGCAGCCAGGCTGTGTTCTGAGGTGTTTGTCAGGGAGGCCTTGACCTTGGAGAAGGGAGGCAGGTGGGTGGAGTTAAGCTGATTAGAACTCATGAAAGTCCCTGTTCTGACTTCATGTTGTTAGGATTCTGAGGGAGAGGCTGGGCCACTGCCTGTCATGTAACCTGGGAAAACTTCATATGCCTCCCTGGGTTAAAGGCAAAATAATTTAACATAAAGCAAAGGCTTGCATGCTAACTACATGCAGAATGAAGGACGTGACTAAGAAATTGGGTGGGGTTGTTCCAAGAAGTCCTTCTGGAAAGTAAGAAGTGGATCAGAGGGATAGGAAGGAATATTGGACTTGGCAGAGGTGTTTCTGAGAGATAGAGGAAGAAGTGAATAGTCGTCCTAAAGGATGGGAAATAGATGATTTTGGAGCAGAGTGAGTTCCTTATGTTAAGGTAGTCATTTCAGAATCGATTGGGATGTTGCCTGAAGCTCTCAGTAGCACTCTGAGACCTTCCTCAGGGACTTGCAGAGAGCTGCATACTAGCAGTGGACAGCCCGACACTAAATTCTTTAGTCCTTCCTTGATACTAACTGTTCCCTGTGTGTGATGTTAAGTGGTTGACTCCACTTACATTGGATCTTTCTAACAAGAGGACTTCTGTAGCCCCCATTTCTTCTACCCCGTAACTGTTGTGCTAGATTTTCTCACCATCAACCCGTTTGAGCCTTCTCGCACAGCTGTAGGGCCTCTGCAGCTGACGTATCTATTCCTACCTTTTCTCATGTCATTTCTCCTCCCTAGATTGCCTTCTATTTTAATCTACTATTCTGTGCCCTATCACCCTTTTCAAAACAAATTCAAAATTCATTTCTTGTTGGGTTTCTGTGTTATGACCCCTGGATCATCCCCAGGTTCCATGATTTGCTAAGAAGACTTACAGGATTCAGCATATAGTCATGTGACTCACAGCCATGATTTATTATAACAAAAAGATAGATAGAAATCAAGGTCAGCAACGGAAAAGGTGCCTACGGGTAAGTCCATGGGAAACCAGATGCAAGCTTCCTAGAATCTGGGAAGGGACTCCCCAGTGGGAATCATGCAGGATGTGCTTAATTTCTGCAGCAGCAAATTCCGACACCAGGCTCCAAGTGTCATCTACCAGGCAAGGCCATTGGAGACTCAGTGCCCAAGGGTTTTATTGAGGTCTGGTCATGTAGGCACCTCTGTCTCGTACATAATAAAATTCCAGACTTCCAGAAGAAAAACAGTTTAGCAGAAACCACACTGTTTGCGCACACAGTTTAGGCACAGTGAGCCACTTATATCAGTTGGGATAGTGGGAGTCTTCCTGAAATTCACGTTCCCAGGTACCAGCCAGGGGCCGTCCTTGCAAGCAGACCTTTGTAGGGGTGGCAGTCTCAGGGCTGCTGTGTCAGCTCTTTTCTGCACAGCTTTCCTCTATAACCCCACCTGTCCTGTCCCTCAGTGCCTAACTATGGTTATACAGCACAAAATCTCCCTAAATAAGGAGCCAGAAACCTGGGTTAGAGCCCAGGATGGCCATTTACTGTCGGGTAACTTTTTGAACCCCTCACTCTGGTTTTCCTCATTTGGAAAAGGGGAATTATGATTCTCGTTAGTAGACCTCAAGAGTGACTGAAATCGAAGGAGATGATAGAGCTGGTCATTCTGTTCATCTTTCTGGGATGAGCACCTACAGGGTGGTGAGTGAGCTGTGGAGAGGAAGGGGGGAGTGAGCATGGTGTGGTTACTAGCTGTGGTACCTTGTCCATGCTGTGTAATCCCCTGAGCTTCAGGTTTCCGAACTGTAAAATAGGAAGATGAATGATAGAATAGTACCTCATAGGGTACTGTGTGGATTACGTGGACCAACCCAGGTGAAGTTCCTAGCTATGGTTCCTAACACATTATAGGCACCCTGAGTGGCAACTGTTAATTCGAGTACTTGCTGTATGTCAGCACCTTCAAAAAGAAGGTGCCTTCTGAATGCCGGGGAAGACTAATATTGAACAGTAGTTACATAAATAATAAATTACATTCCTGTTAAGTGCTGCAGATAATTAAAGGGCACATCCTAAGAAAGGGGGATCCTGACCTGGCAGAGGAGGCACACAAGTCTTAGCTGGATTCTCAGCTGGGCTTGGGTGAGTTTAGCTCAGCTGGAGTGGGGAGAGAGGGAGGAGAGGATGTTTGCAGCAGAGGCCACAGTTTGAGCAAAGGGAGACCAGTCTTCAGGTGAAGGCCGTAGAAGGGAAGGTTCTCTGTTCGTATGAGGAGTAGGATAGAGACCAGAGATGCCGGGGAATAAGGGAGGAGTGGAGGGAGCTCCCAGGTGACCTAGAGATGTGGGCAGGATGACTGTAGGATGTGTTAGGGATTTAGAACTTTTAAGAGTAATGGGAGGCTTTGAAAAGGTTTTGGGAGTCATACCAGCTTGGCTTCTTCAAAAGCTCCGTCAGGCTGTGTGGGGTGGTAAGCATACGTGACGGAGAACCAGTGAGAGGAGACAGGCGTGGTTGGAGGCTTGAATCCGGGTTGGTCTTGAGCATGAAGTGGCTGAGTGTATTTATGAGGTACACTCAAGAGCCCTCAGTAACGAATTGGATGTGGGGGAGGAGAGAAGGCATTGCAGGAATGATGCTGCTACCCGTAGTGTGGCCACAGCAGCAAGGTGCAGAGTGAGTCTCTCCCTAGTGAGGGCGCTCTGCAGAGAGCCACTTAGGAGAGGGCCAGTGGGTTCGGTTTGGAGTGAGCTGGCTTTGGAGTCTCCGATCTGAAAAGCAGTGCTAGGTAGGCAGCAGCATAGATGGGTCTACGCGGTGGAGATGTCTGGGAGCTGTTTTTATTACCCATGGACTTCCATACCAGCTCAGTGTGGTTTCACGGAAGCTGAGGGGAAAGTGTTTTAAAGTGTGTGTGTTGGGTGTGAAGGGTGGGGGATTGCTGAAATGTCAGATAAGGTGATGGCTAGAGACAACCATTGGCATTAGTGACCCAGAAGTCTCTGGTGACCTTGGTGAGGGCAGTGAGTAGTTGGTGAAGGCGTAAGTGGCTGGAGCAACTGAGCATTGGGTGGAAGAGGCCAGCAGAGATCAAGGTTAGGGTGAGTCAAGAAGGTTGGCTGTGGGAGGAAGGAAAGCACAAATTTCAGGGAAATCTGAGAGTGAGCATTCTTTTTTTTTTAATCTTAGGAGAGACTTGCAGCTATTACAATGCTGGTGGAAAGGAGCCAGCTGGAAAGGGAGAGAGACGCTGATGAGAGAGCAGGTGCAGGTGGGTGAGAATTGATATCAGAAGAGCCTGAGGAGACAGGAGTCAGGACTCAGGACAGGTGGACGACAGCTGGGGAGACTGGTCTAATTCATAAGTCACTTCTGTCACCACTGTGCGAGGAAGAGGGCAGCTTAGGGGCCCTGTGCAAGGAGCTATGCAAATCTGATGGCAGGAAGTGGAGGTCGTTCTGGTCTGATGACTTCTGTTTTTCTTCTGTGCAGTAGGAGTGGAGTTTCCTGGTGAGATTAGGGGGAGTGGTCATGGTTTGTGAAGAGAAAAGTTTGAAATAAACATTGAAAACAAGAGTGAGTTGAAAGGGAAAAGCTGGCCTACTATTATGCTATCTGTTGACGCTATAAGGCCTCTGGAAAAGGGCCTAGCAAATGGGATTTCACAACTCTAGCAGCTTGCACAATGCTTGGCACCTGAGTGAGGGCCCCATAAGTGTTTATGTTTATTCATTTAAATCATAGCTGTGTACATTAATGCAATCATAGGTGTGGTCCCACCAATCACCCTCCTTCCACCGATCCTTCCCCTTTCCCTCCCCTCCCTCTCCCCC
>CAUYTI010157018.1:0-73629 GCA_963575145.1 Galago senegalensis | reverse complement strand
GGGCACCTGTGGTCCCAGCTACTTGGGAGGCGGAGGCAAGAGACTCACTTGAGCCCAGGAGTTGGAGGTTGCTGTGAGCTGTAATGCCACAGCACTCTACCCAGGGGGACAGCTTGAGGCTCTGTCTCAAAAAAAAAAAAGGGGGGGGGGACTGTGTGGCACTGCTATAACCAGAAGCAAGACAATGTTGAAGGAGCAGAGTCAGGACAGTGTAACTGGGAATAAGAAGCCCCAGAATTAGCACGGCATATAACAGTAAACCCCTAAGAGTAAGAGCTAAGATTTTTTTCATCTTAGCTAACTCTTCATTAACTTTCAGCCTTTTCCCCTCTATGTCATGGATGGGTTTTCCAGCCATTCTTCCTTTGGCCATTACCTACTTTTCCTAAATGGATTTTTTTTTTCTTTTTGAGACAGAGTCTCTCTCTGTCCTCTGGATAGCTCCTAGCTACCTCAAACTCCTAGACTCAAGAAATCCATTTGCCTCAGTCTTCTGAGTAGCTGGAACTATAGGGCCCTGCCACAATGCTAGCCTAGGTTTTCTATAGATGGAATCTCTCTTTTGCTCAGGCTGGTCTTCAACTCCTGATCTTAAGCATCCACCTACCTCAGCCTCCCAGAATGCAAGGATTATAGGTGTGAGCCTCCATGCCCACCTTGGATTTTTCTGTGGTTCATAAAGAAAATAATGTAATCTTTTCCTTAACTCTTGTATTTATAAAGGACACATGTAGTCCATTTGAACTCACTTAAGGCTGTATTTTTCTTTTAATGATAATGATAATTCCAATTATAATTGTACAATTACCCTAATATATATTACATTTTTCTAGCTGACTCAGATGTCAAAGGCCACCCATATAATGTTAATGAGCAGGAGGCATATTTAAATAAAAATAATCGATGTCTGAATTAAGATTCAGTTGCCACTGAAACTGTTTTCAGTTTCATTATTTTCTCTTTCCTAAGATTTCAGTATCTAGAAGAGTGGTAAAGTGACCAGAAAAAATGGTCCTAAGACTGTGAACAAGGAACTGGCTATGTGGATGTAAATATCAAGGGGATGCCTGGGAGGAGTGATCCAAAATATATTTTATTTTTGCTGTGTTAGTGTCACTCCCTCCCCCACTTCCATCCTCTGTAGCTTGCACGGTACAATAATCCAATCTCAAAGGGGGAAGCAGGTTAGGTTAAGAGAGGTGTGAGCAAAACAGATCATGGAAATATAGCTTAACGTAATGTGAAGATAAAGAATTTTTTTTAAATTTCCTGAATGTTTTAGTTTGACTTCTCTCTTAAGTCCACCTTGAGTCAAAAATTTGAGTTCAGTTAGTTTATTTGTGATTTCATACAAAAAGACAATAGGACAGGGCTGGGAGAGTTAGCAAGGAAAAAGAATGGATTACTGAGAATACCATGGTAGGCAACCCATATACATTATGCCAGGAGGGCTAATAATTTGCAGGATATCTCCCTGTATGATCCATCAAGTTGATGGGAAGTTGAGAATTGCCCCTAGTTAATTGTCTCACATTTATAAGCTTTGCTTTTGCATATGCTGAGCATCTCTATGGCTGCCTTCAGAAAAGGCCCTGAGGCAGAAAAATGAGCATCAGGGGCAGAGTCATGATGGAGTGGGCTGCAGTCAGCACAGACTCAGAAGCATCTGTCACAACTGGAGCTGCAAAAACAGAGGAAATGAGAGGATATGACTCCAGCTATGCTGAGCTCCCCTAAATTAGAAATTGTGTGTTATTTGAATGCCAAAAGATTGGAAGGTAATAGAAATATACCCAACTTATTTGCTTATTTATTTAACCTATATTCATCAACTACTTATTATCTGTCAGACATCGCTGTCTGGAAATAACGTAAGATGGAAAAACTGTTACTCTCTTGGAGCTTGAAATGTGATGGACACAATGGAGATGAATGAAGGCAATTAGATCACAGTGGGATAAATGTCATGGTCAGGGCCATATAGGGTATAACTAGAACACAGGCAGGCAAGCGCTGACATAGGTGATACATGATTACTTGGAGTAGTGATTTCTAAACCAAGCATAAAGACTCCACCATAATTACATGGGCAAAAGAATGGAATGTTTTCCAGTTAGGAAAACTAAAGCTTTCTAATTTCTAGATGACCATTTATAAAACTGCTTTTATATTGTGTACCTTGCTCTGAGGTGTATTGGGGCCTATTTACAACAGGGCTTATTATCCATTAAATGCTTAGTAAATGTTAACTTTGTTATCACTATATTATCATTACCATCATAACTTGTCTATCTTAAGTAATCCCAGAAAATGCCAAAAGCCCAGAATGCCTTTGCCAGTTGGATGTCCTAAGAAAATGAGGAAGTGATTTAGCAGTCATCAAGATTGTTATGAAAGCTATAACCAAATAGCCTAAGATTCTGCTTTTATCATCATTTCTGGAAACAGGGTTTGACCCCAAGTTGGCTTCAGAGGACCCTCCTCTGTATTTTGTGAGCATCCCTGCCACGTGTTTCTCTGTCTGAGTGAAAATGCTGAGATGCTGCTATGTCAGGCCACCTGGCCAGGCGGTGCGGGGTACAACTGAGGCTGACTCACAGGTATTTTGACTTCAAAAATCCCTTCTACTCTATCACACTGGCACTCACACTGTAGCCACCTCACTTATCAAGGTGAATGACTGCTGGTTGTTCCTTAGCCTCTTACAGTGGGGAATAAACTCCTTTAACTGGGAATTTTGGTGCAGCGTGACAGTCTCAATCTGGCAACTCCCCGTTTTCCTGCACCTGGAAAGCAACTGCTTCGATTAATCTGGTCTCATTAACCCCAGGGCCAAGTATGTATTCCCTAGTTTCTCTGCATTTGCTCACATAATAGAATGCAATGAATGTCCCTTTAATTTCTCCTCCTCCTTCCAATTTCAGAGCTCATGTTCTCACCCGTCATCATCAACACCCTATTCTCTGTCTCTCCCCACCCCAGTCTTACTTTCTAGCTGGTCATCCTGTTTCTAATCTTGTAACTTGTCATTAATCATGTTTATAAACTGCAACCAGATTGTTTGAAAATCTGCAAGTGGTCTTCAAATAGTCTGATGGTTCAGAGTAAATATCTAATGAATGTTCACCAGTAACTTTAGCATTAGAAGGAAATTTTAGGCATGTGGTTAGTACCTTCTGAATCTATCTAGAAAAATTATAAAACTAAAATATTAGGTTCATGCAATTCTCTCATTTAATTTATAACATCATAAAATAGAGAGGATGGTAAGTATATCTAGGTATAGGCATGGTACACAGAACAGGGAATCAAGCTACTGAAGCTGGTGACTAGAACAGGGTCAGAATGTGATTAATCCAAGCCACATTTCACCCTTTCCCCAAAGCCCTGGTATCTGCCCCAGGCAAGACATTTCCAGCATAATTTTCTAATTGATTTGTCACATGTCACCAGGGTGCTTGTGTAGTTGAAATATCATTAATGAATGCCCTTGACTTGCTTTCCAAAATAAGCCCACAATTAGGAACTTGAACATGGAAAAGCATGTTCACTGGGAATAATTTTCAGAGGTGCACTTGGTGTGCTTAAGGGAGTTGATGGTAACTATGCATTGAAATCACCAGTTTCTTTAAGCCTCTGATTTCTATGCTAGAACAGGCACTTGTAAAAAGGCAGCATTAATTTTGTAAATGTTGTAAGAGGGCAAGTGAATAGTTCTTGTTAGCGGCTTCTCATCTTTTATCCATCCCTGTGTCATTTTCTACTCTCATTACTAAGAGCAAAGAGGATGACCCCTGTGCCAGGGATGGAGCTAAGCGCGTTGCGTGGTTCTCACCACCATCCTATGAGGCAGGTTCCAGCACAAAGTATTACAGTAAAGCGCAGGGAGGTTAAGAGATTGTTCAAGGGCACTCATCTTGGAGGGGTCAGAGCTCTGTTTACATGGCTAACACTTCTATTATTACACTACACCAGTTCCTAGAAATATCTTGCATATACCACCCCCAACACCATGGTCTGGCATCATTGTTGACCCCATGTAATCTTCTCTGGGGTCATGTAATGTTTACCAACAACCACCAATCCAAACCTCAGCTTTATTGTCAAAATAATAAGCCTTGACTCCAGCAATACCATTGATAGTTTTTGACAATTACTTTACTCTAAAGTTGTATGAATAATACATAATATTTCTAAATCCTAAATTTATCTTTCAAACATTGGGGAAGTTTTGACTAGAAAACAGGAGGAGATAAAAGAAAACTTGGAATTTCCCACCCCCGGGTGATGATGTGGTGGAGAAGCCCAGAGACAAGTAGGAACATCAGTGGCCAGGATCTTCACGCCTCCCTCCTCCCTGTGCTCCCTGGTGGCTTCTGGGAGAATCCCCACCTGAACCTGGGCTTGGCGCCTGGGCCATGTAGGAACATTGGACGTCATGACTGCAGAGGGTGGATGGAGCATTCTAAAATGACCGATGACGTGTACTTGTACATCAGGGCTCCTGTGGCCCAGTAACAAATTGGAGGTGAGGAAGGGTGATGAGTGGCTGAGGCCCAAGGTCAAGTGGAAGAGTGTGCAGGGCACAAAGACTTAAGACCATAGTAAACAAGTAGCTGGCATCAGGGACTCTAGTTCTGGGTCCTGGAACATCACCACTGCAGGCCAAGAGGCCATCTCATCTACCACTGGCCCCGGGAAAAGATCAGGGTCATTCCTGCCAGATGACAGCTGGGATCTTGAGGGAGCAGCAGGATGGGAAGACTTCCTCTCTCCTGCATCACAAGAGCAAACCACCATGGGAGAGGGAAAGGAGAGGAGGAGGAGGGGGAAGGGAAAGGGAAAGAGTGCATTTCCAAGTCACTCCTCTCAAAGGGATGACTAAAGAATAAACTGACTGATTTTTATCAAAATATATGAAATCTTTTTCTCTAGTACTCAAAGGATGAAGCTTTTGAAGAAAAAGAGTTTTAAGGGAAAAAAGTCATTTTTATTTATTTGTACATTTGAGTAAATTATGAGCAAAGGCGAAACACTATTTAGCTTTGAAATGTTCTTAAATAATTTTTGCTGTCCCTTTGCTCCCCCCAGCCCCTGCCCTGAACCTGTAATTTTGTAAAAGTCTTGAGAACAGGAGCCGTATCGCGGGGGCTGATTGGCCGGCTCCTGAATTAATCAGGTTTTAGGCACAACATGAACTAAGACAGTCCCCCTACTGCCTGTGAAATCTCAGTAATTAGAAAGAGGCTGATTAGCCCTAATCACCACCCACTCCCTCCTACTGGAGGCCAGGAGCAGGGTCATCAGCAGAGCTATTCCTGCCTCCTTACTGAGGGCAGGCTCCAGTGGGGGTGAAGATGCTAGAGGGGATGGCCCCTCACAGTCTCCACCCAGACACAGGCTGTGTGATCCAGTCAAGCCAGGCAGCAGCAGCGGGGCAGGATTTATTCATTAGTTTCATAAATTGTTTCTGAATTGTCTGATTTTACCCGTCATCTCCCTGTGAGCTATATGGCACAACTAATAAACCTGCTTAGCCAATTCTACAGGTGAAAAAAAGCAGTGAGTTTTGTTTATGTCCCTAGTTACACCTGAGCTATGCACCTGGCCAAAGTCCAGTGCATATTTGAAGGCATTTTTATGGCCTATCAGTCTCCCAACAATAGAACTGGGAGAACTAAAAGAGCAAGAACTTATCTGTTAACCCCTGTAAGGACAGCGTCTGTATAATGCACAGAGTTACGAATCAGATTGCTGTTGTGTGAATGAATGAATTGAATGCAGGCCCTGTGCTCTAAAGAAAACTCTCACTGTAATTTGAAGACTTGAGCTGGTGAAAGGATTAACGTACTCACAACCCGCAACACGGATTTTCTTTTTTTTTTTTCAAGTTGGGTTACAGTTCATTACCTACAGAAATAAGAAATAGAGATAAAGTTGTTATTTAGTGATATTTAATGTTTCTTCAACATTAAAACAAGGGGGGAAGTGCTGTGCTCTCTGTACTTTTCTGCCATGACTATCCTTGAATGCAACTCCACTGGGAATGTCACCCATTGTCCTCCTGCACAGTTCCATGTCCTGCGATGTACCCCTGCTGGGCCAGAACGCTTTCCATTCCCCTAGATTCCATGATGATTATGTTTCTCCATCCTTTACCACACAAGGGAAGATTAGTCCACAGGAAAACCAAATCCATATAACATAGCCAAGTGAGCTGGAGTCAGGGTCTGTAGTCATTTCTATGTGTACCTGTGAGGCCTGGTCATAAACCCTGGAGGTTTCAGACACCCGTGTCCAGGTGAGTCATTTGTTTTGAGACTCAGGCTGTACATCAAACATGAACTCTTGGTCTTTTATTCATGCCATTGATTCTATTAACTCCCAATTATATAATTCTAATTAGAGGTGGTGCTGTCTATAATGACTACAGCATGTCAAAGGAGCAAACTCTCCACATTGCTACTGACAAGCTGTCACATGGAATCATTAAACAAAAGGAGGAACTCATCCTCTGCTTAGAAGGTGAGGAAAGCATGAGAACTGGACAGAATGAACACTGTCATCCTTGGGGCTTTATGAGACATGAGATGGGGATGTGTCTTCTATACACAGGGCATTATCCATTGGAACAGAGTAGGATCAATTTTTTAAAAAGTGACATAAGACCTGCAGACTTTCTTCTATACCAAATTTTTGCATACCCTAAATGAGTAATTTAAGGTAGAAATTACTGCTAATTCAGTATATGTGTAGATTATATAGATTAAGTACCTACTATATCCTGGGTACTTTGGGCCCTAGAAAAGCAAAAGCCCTTCAAACCGCCATACTTGTGTGATGGACAAATAGTGCCCACAACTTCTAAATATCATGCTACTCACCAAACACCTCAGAGGCACCTCTTTCTTTATGTGTTTCCACCAGAGAGATGTTTCTCCAAAGCAGAGATACTTACATTTATTTATACATTTTATATTTATGACGCAAACTCAGGGACTGTGTACCTTGCAGAAAATGATTTAATCTGAAACTTCCTGGAAGCTAAGATAAATGAGAAATAACACAAATAACAACAGAACTGTAACAATATAAACATCATTGAGACCTAATGAGGTACCAGGAATTCTTGAAATTCCTATTAGGTTTTCTTTATTTTTACTCCCCTATTTTCCACTTTAGAAAACTGAGTCTTTGAGTGTGCATGTAAAATATTCCCAATATCAGAATTAGTAAATGGCAAAACTGAGATTTAAACCATGGATATATATATTTACCCTACATAATGAGCCAACTTTAACACTGCCATTGTAGGGAAGGGCTACTTTGTGAAAGAAACTTTGACGTCAAATATGATAAAAGTACGATCAAAGAAAAAATCTATGAAGAACAGCAGGTAAACAGAAGAATCAAATAATCTCTCTTATCCCAGAGGAGACTGTTACCACACATCTCCCGAGAGGCATTCAGGGTGAGATCTTTCTCTTGAGTTATTCCTATCATCGATCTGGTACATTCCTTTGTGTCTGCCCACTCAATCAGTGGCAGGTGGCTGCAAGAAATTTATAGTGATGTCAGTTTGTTTAAATTGATGATTGGGAAAAGGAGATGGATCTCAAACTTCCAGACAGTATCCAATGACCTAAATTAACTGTCATCTTTCTCTGAATTATGGATGAGAACCTAGCGTGACCTTGAGATGTGGCCAATGGAAAATGGGTTAAAGAGTGTCTGTGGGGTGGGGAGAGGATTGGCAGCTTGAGACCCACCCAGGTTGAGCATCTGCTTGGTCTGGATAGGCCTTTCTTATTATTTCTGAGTGCTATTTTTACGGTTAATAGAGTATTCCAATGGGAATGCCTCTTGTTCCTCTCCCTAAATTCCCAGTCATATATCTATATTTCCAGAGGTTACTATTCATGTTCTTACACCAGTGTCACTGCCAGTCTTCCTGGGTGGAAGGTATATGTGCCTCTTTCCACTGCCCAGCTGTCTCTTTGTATACATTTCTATCACTCCATGAATATCATGTTGGAGTCAAGCTTCTGGATTCTTTTTGGAGCCTTCTTTTTTTTCATCTTTTTGGTGTCTTTCTAACTCAATGGCATTCTGTTCTACCTGCATATTCAAATCACTTGGAAAATTAAAAAAAAAATGAAACACTTCATCCCCCATTGGAAACCAACTGAATAAAATATCTAGAGGTAACATCTGCTCTCGTGTGTAATTCCAACTAGAGGACTCAAATATTCAGTCCCATGTGAGCTCATTATTCCCACATCCCCAAACTTCCCCACTGAGGAATACCTCATGTCTGTATTTCCATTTGTCTTTTTTGAGGTTCTGGTATATATTTCCATCTACTCAAAGCTTTCAATCAAATGTCTGATGGGCATCTAGTAATTAACATGTCAAAAACTGAACACTGTGTAGCCACCAAGCCTACTACAGCATCACAGCAAGGATGTCTAAGTCTCTGTCGTCTACAGGCTGTAGCATTGAGCGAGATACTTATGCTTCACTCTCTTCAGCAATAAGATGGTCATAGCAACATCTACCTGAAATGAGCTGAATAGAATAATGCATGTAAAGTTCTTAGCATAGAACACAGCCTGCCGTGGCATCAAGAAATGGTTTCTCTTGTTAATAGATTGTAAGCCTCTCAAGGGAGTACTAATATCTATTATTTCAGCCTCGTATCACCAAGGACCATCTGGCCTGACATGTCACCACAAACTCATAAATATTTGTTTGATGATTATATTTCTACGTTAAAATGTGTCAAGAATTTGAGGAAGGAAATGGTGATGAGAAGAATCTGGAAAAAAATGCAGAGGATGGCACATCACAGCAGCTGCCAAGCTCATAGAAGAGGACACTGGGCTACTGCCTGGACCTGGACCCTTCTAGTTTCCAGCATTAGGATCTCTTAATAGTTTGTTCTCACATGACCACATTCGAAGGTTCTTTGAAGGCCTGAGGCTTACTGAGGCATTTAAGGTTAGTGCTTGCTGTATTTAATGCATATTACATTCAATGTAGTATGTATAAAGTAAATTCTACTATTTATAAATTATAAAGTAAATTATATATTTTTTTCATTTTATAGATGCAAAACTAAAGCTTAGAAAGATTAAATAATTTACTCAAAGTCACAAATCTTGAATCAATAATCTAAAGCCCTTATCTTAACCACCACAATATAAGTACATCAATAACCATTTGGATGAGACATTTCTGGGCACAAATTGGGGAGGACCCATCTGTGGTCTCAAATGGATTCAGGATGGAGCCATTGGTCTATTATCTATGCTATGAGGCTAGAATAATAAAGTTATCTGAAGTGTATTTTCTTATTGTTATTTGAAAAAATCATATTTGAATAGGTTCTTTCCTTCTAGTTAAAGACTAAGTAGAAGTGAGATCATCTGGTCAAAACCTGTAAGAATGATCGAAACTACTTGTTGTTTAAATGCAGGCCCTCCTTGTACTGTTAGCAGCCTCTCAGATGCTTTTCATCTTTTGTTAGAAGCTTCCTACAGCTAAGACTAAATAATGGACTTTTATTTTTTTTAAGAATCTTTGCATTAAACCTAAGCAATCATTTGGATACTATTACCATCTCAAGTCTGTCTTTCTTTATTTAGACAACTATATTATGCATGTAGAATCCCAGTTCAAGGATTAATCTAAATTGGCTGTGTTATAGTAGATGACAGCACAGGGGTTTGTTCTAAATTATCTTATTCCTTTGGAGGCAAAGTAAATTATGTGCAACTCCTCAGGGATCATCTCCTATAATCTCCATCAGCACTTGCGCTGTGGCTGTTCACAGCTAGAGTTGTCTATGCAGTCAGAAAACTTAACAAAAGACCCTATCTTTTCTGAATTTCTGAGGGAGGAGGCAGCAGTGGCCTCAGATAATTGTACTCTTCTTAGTATGATAGACTTTAAGAATTTCTCATCTTTCTCTTTGGGGAAAGACTTTGCCCTCCACTTTGATGGGACTCCTCCCCACGGTGCTGTGTTTTTTCATTTTGGGCAGGATTATTCCTTCCTCTTGGCCTCTTGGCCTCAACGACTATGTCTGGATGTGCTCATGAGAGTTGCCTGGATTGTGCCCCACTCGAGGGGCAGAACCTCTTAGCCTTTGCTAGTCCTGTTTCACTGAAAAACTCCACCACTCTCCATTCATCTAGATTTTCAGAATAAGTTTTCAATACCTGAACCAAATGCAGGCCAAATGCATTTTTAAGGAAGATAATATGTGACGTTTCAGGATTAGTATCTTAAGACGAATCATCACACTCATACATCATCTTGTCAGTGTAACTGTTCTATCCAAGATGACTTGTGCGCTGATTCTTGAAGTATCCAGTGCAGAAAAGGATACATAAAAATTGCATACCTTCTTCCTCTTTTTTCGACTCTTTCTATTATTGCACACACCATTTCATCATTTTCTCTGCATTTTCAAACTCAAATTCTCAAGAGTCTTGTTGTAGATCTACAGAAAGACTGAAATGATTACATAGAAAGTTTCCTTGTGCAACCCCCCTCTCTTTCTCCTATAACATCTTGCATTGGTGTGTTATATTTGTTAAAAATAACGGACCAATATTGATACATTATTATTAACTAAAACTGGTGGTTTAAACTGATATTCAGTTTGTTCCATGCAATTCAGTGGATTTTAACAAATGTGTAATGGCCTATATTTCTAGAACTGAATCACACAGGGTAGTTTCCCAGTCCCCAAACTGCTGTGCAGTGCACTTAGGAATTCCTTCCTCTTTCACTCCCTCTCCTTCAACCACTGATCTGTACCCTGTCTCTAGATATTTTGCCTTTGTAAAGTGTCATATAGTTGAATGATAGTATCTATCTTATTCAGACTGTCTTCTATTAATCAGTAATGTGTATTTAGCCCGTACATCTTGTTTCTCTCCATAGCCCATTGATTTGTTTATTCATTCACTTATTGAAGAGCATCTTGGTTCCTTCCATGTTTGAGTGATTATAAATAAAATATCTGCATTTTGTGTGAACATAAGTTTTCCACTCAAATGGATAAGTGTCTAGGATTATAATTGGTACATTGTGTGGTAAGATTATGCTTAGCTTTTTAAGAAATTGCTGAACTGTCTCCCCAAGTGGCTGCACCATTTTGGATTTCCATCAGTAGCAATTGATGAGAATTTCTATTGCTCCACAGCCTCACCAGCCTTTGATCTTATCATCAGCATTATTATTTTTAATTTTACCCACTGTAAAGGATATATAATGGTATCTTGTTAATTCAATTTATAATACCCTTATAACAAATAATGTTGAACAATTTTTCAAGTATTTGTCTTTTTCATACTTCATAAGTAAAGAATCTATGCATACATTTTGTCTACTTCTAATTTTTTTTCCTCTTTTTTCTCTTGTTGAGTTACTAGAATTCTTTTTTTATTTTGAATACATCTCCTTTATAAGTGTGTGTTTACTCTGATAACTAAATTATGTCATATCTAAATGTGGTTGTGTGCCTTGGTTTTTCTCTTCAGATTATATTGTTTGCTTTTTAATATGCTTTGGAATTATTTGTTAAAAGCCAGACATAATGTATTGGGTAGTAGGAACTTAGGCACTTAGCATTTTTATCATATTTTTTATGCTAATCTAGCTAGAAGTTGGGCTGTGCTTATTGTTTGTGATAGCTATACAAACCAGAGGCCTGAGTTTTATCTTTTTTCTTTCTTTTCCTTTGCTTTGCCACACAAAAGAAGGCAATTTTTCTCTGATCTTTATATAAAATTCTGATAGGTCTTCTGGGCATATGAAATCTATGAAATATATGTCAACCTTCCTAAGATTGGGTCTCCAAGACTTTTTAACTCTCAAGGTAGGATACACTATGACTTCAGATTTCTCAAAATTAACTGTACAGATTCTTTTCAGTCATTGCCTCTAATGGCTACAGCTATAGGCAGGCTAACTTTGGCTATTAATGTGGGTATTCACCTGCTTCTCCAGATTTAGGGTTGTAGTTTTCCCTGGGACCACAGTTCTCTGAAGCATCTAAGAAAAGACTGATTTTTCCACTTTGTTTATCTTTTTTCTTATTACGAGGGCAGGTAGAATGACTTCCAAATACTTTACCTATCAGAGAAAAAACCAGAAGGACCCCCTTGAGTCTTTTTAATTCTTCTCTTATCGGCCTTCCTCCACCCTTTGACTTAACTCATTTATTCGCTCAATATATTTTGAGTTTCCACAACATACATGGACATTTACTGTCTAGCACTTCAGCAGTGAAAAATCCAGACAAGTCCTCATTCTCATGTGACCAAAATTCTCAATGGCAATGAGTATAATAAAAACCTTTATCAAGCTTTCCAGAGAAATAATACCAATAAAAGAACAGAGCAATATGAGAGCTGCTTAATTAGGCAGAAGTAGACATTATTTACTCTGTGTAGTCTGGGAAGAAGTACTTTCAATGGTACAGTCATCTAAGAACTGAGAAGTCATGGACTAAAAGATAAAATATAGGAAGAGATTTCCAGAGAGAAGGAATCTCCAGTACAAGGGCCCTGAGTTCGGAATATGTTCAATAATGATTTAAAAAATGCAGAAAATGCCACCGTGACTGAACTATATTAAGCATAGCAGGGTCCTCCGTGACACAGACCTGGGGAGAAGACAGGCAGAGCACAATCTAGTCAAGACTTTCAGGTCATCACAGTACTTTGAATTTTATCCTAAGTCTTAGGAGTGTCACTGTAGTAGACAGATATGTTATACTCCATGTGTCTTTTCACATCTGTAGAAAATGGACAATAGTCACTTTTAAAAGACAAGTATGAGAACACAGAAGCTGTTGCAAAGTTCAGGTGGGAGGCAATGGTGACCTAGTTGAGGGTGGTAGCAGCAGAAAGGCGGGGAGGGGAAGCGGGTGGTCATTCTGGTATGTCCCTGATGGTAGAAGCTTCAGAATACAGATTTTGACGGGGTGGATATGGAGGAAAGAGTAGGATATCAAGTCTTACTTGTAGGTTTGAGTTTCAATATGGTGGATATTGGTCAGATATTGTATAGATTTTAAAGGGAGAAACAAGATAATTTGCTGATGAGTGAGGAATTAGGGAAAGAAAAGAAGGAAATGACTAGAATTAAAGTGCTATCAGCTGAGGTACAGCAAGCTATGAGTGGCTTTTCTCCCTTCCTGTAAGATGCAAAATGATAATTCCCATTTTTAAAATTCTACTTGCACTAGGAAAACTTGTTAGGCACAGAATATAGTCAAAGTGGAGAATGAGTTCAGGTTTGGCATGGTGACCTATCTCTACCAAAAAGTCAAAACAATCACATCTTGCTTTAAACCTTGGCAACGTTTTTAGCAGTGATGGTGTAATACTTACAGAATAGAGATTTTCTTGTAGGGATTTTGGCTTGTCCATCGATTGATAAGAAGTCTAACATTCACTGAGCATCCACAAGAAATTCAAAATCAACGATCTGCAAATCTGAGCGGCATCCGATTTCTGACAAAATGTGAAATGATAAGATCATCAATTACAACTTTTCACATTAATAAAATAAAGATATTGTCATATATTAAACATAGTCGGACCCCAGAAAGTGACCTTTGACTACAGCGTTGTCAAGCTGCCACTAAGCCCACTGTAAAGCTACAGGCATTTCTTTTGAATTCAGTGTTGCACTTATTCCATTATATTGAGAGAAGTTTATAGGTCTACCTCCCACTACAAGGGTGGCCCTTAAGCATTCGGCAAGGTAAACCATTCCCTGCAACACCCAGTGCAAATTTTGCACATACTATTTCCCAAATAAACATGCTTATACACATGAACATCCAATTTAGCAAATAGTTGAATGGCTGGAAATTATGGGCCTTGTAAAGGCCATCTGTGGAAATTTGATGGGATCACCTGAAACACTGCATAACCTGGCTGCTTTTGTGTCCAGTATATTTCTCATTAGGATTAGGTTGATGATTCTACTTGTGGAAGAAATAGAGGCTGCATCTGTGCTTAAGAAGCCCTGATTTGGAGTCCAGGGACTCAGCTTCTCCAGAATAGACCTACTGTGGCTTTGTAGCCCCTAGTCCTACTACAGAGACTCTGCGTTTTGCTAAAAAAAAAAAAAAAGACAGAAATATCAGTCACAGAAGTTACAAACACTGCCCTCTCAGGGGCTTAATACAAAGACACCACACAGATGAATTCTGCCGTTGGTCACTCTCTACACAGCTCTGCTCCACACGACTGAGCAAATCAACCTGTTTTAATAAACTTCGGACACCTTAATTGCAAAGGCTCCCCCTGTTTACTGCTCGGGAGACAAAATACACCAGGGACTCAGGTACTGAAAGAGGCCTTTTTAAAGCCTCAGTTCCGGGATAACACACGTCACTTCTGCTCACATTTTAATGGCTAAAATAAGTCATTTGGTCCCACCAAATTTCAAGGGGACAGGAAAGTGGTTGTTCACATGTCAGCATGTGAGGAGCCCACTGCCTCATCCCTGCCACTGACTGTCCTCATGACTCTAGAACGACCCTGTCATTTAGTGTCTTGGTTAGCCACTCTGCACGTTCCCTTAGAATTGTTAGAAGACACTCTTGGCTGGATACACTGTCCTCTCAAATGCTTGGTCTTTCTATAAGCCATCTGCTTTGATGCCACACCCTCTCCAAAGCCTCCCCTCACACCCTGGAAAAGCTGCAGGTTTCTACATGTGGGACCCTCAGGAACACTTTACTTCTTTCTACTGGAGCACAGAGCATTTAGTACTCGTATTATTTCTTTCTTGTCCTATATCTCGCTCACTAGTTTTTCCATGTTTTGTTGGGGAGAAGTAGAGACAGCATTTTCTTGCTTGTTTTTCTGTGATTTTTGTTTTCAGCACCTACAGAATCTCTCTCATACAGTAATCCTTAAGGGTTTTCAATAAACTGTATTTACATCTAAAAGTTAAACAAGGTGAAGATATTTCATTTTTATATATTTTTTCTTTTCATTCATCCTGTTCTTTAGCATGAGGTCAACAAGGTTCATATTGTCATCATTTTGTAGACATTAGAAGTGCCTACTCTGCTACAGAACAGGAGAACATTTATGGCCATTTTTGCACTTGACCAATATTTCACTCTAACCATTATTAATGGGAGTGAGATAGGGGAACTCAATTAGGATAAGAAAGAGATGATATCTTTAGCTGGAGAGAAATATCGAGAATTACTAAATTGTGTTAAACTTTTATTCTCATGTCTCTAAGCTATAAAGAGCTCCACTCAATATATTATTTTTCTATTCTTAGCTTGAGAAATTATACTTAATTTCAATACCTAATTTAGTCTCATTTCAAATTTTCATTAAAATTCTGCAGATACTCTTCCTCTGTTAATTCAAAAAGTAAGTCTGGACCCAAAATTATCCCCACCAGCACCTATTTCCTGCCAGACATTCTTTTCTACTATATAAATAGGCATTCTGTAACAAATCATGTTGTAAAAATACGTGATCTTGGTAGGCAGAGCAAAGCGTTTCATTAAAATAAATTAGAAAAGTTCCGACCTTGAGTTCAAGCCTGGGTAATTACTTCCCCATCACCAGGCCTTCAGTTCCTTCATCCCACCTGTATCTGGGGGGTCCGTTTTCTCTGATGGAATTTAGAGTGGTCTACATACTGTCTCTCACTACATGTGCATCCTGCCTCCTACATTTGAATAAAGATGCTTGAAATGGCCATTGAAATCATGAAATGCAGCGGAAGTAAAGGTTTATACTTTAGGAAATTTGAAATCTGAGTTTAAATTCCTGTGTGCATGTGTGTGGGGGTTCATGTGGTTCCTACTAAATTAATACCAACTTTGCCACACATTAAATCAGGCACTGAAGAAAAGGGGTTGAGAACATTCTTGCCGCGTGTTAGTCCAATCTGTGTTTCTATAAAGAGATATGTGCATCTGGATAATTTATAAGGAACAGAGGTTTATTCGACTCCCAGTTCTGTAGACTGTACAGGAAGCTGTGCACCAGCATCTGGGGAAGATTTCAGGGAGCTTCAGGGAAGGCAAAGGGGGCGCAGGTGTGTCACATGGTGGGAGAGGGTGCAGGGAATAAGGAGCTGGTGTCAGTTCCCTTTAACAGTCTCCTCTAGAGTGAACTAACAAAGTGAGAACACACTCATTCTCGCGGGAAGTGCACGAAGCCATTTGTTAGAGATCTGCCCTCATGACCCACTCACCTCCCACTTGGCCCTATTTCCCGGACTGTGCATCAAATTTCAATATGCTATTTGGAGGCAGAAAATATCCAAACCATGTCTCTGCCTGAATGGCACAGTGAAGAAGGAGAAAGGTAAAGATATTTTGCACTTCAGTGTGAATGCTGCTTTCTCGGTGATGCAAACAGCATTTCCAAAGATGTTGTGCAGTTCAGCTTTTGATGAGTGATGAGTTGAGAAGTCTTCCCAGGAGGGATGAAGCAATTTAGTCTAGGAGAATGAGAAGAACCTGAGTCCTTCAGTGGGGAGTGAGGGTCTCACAGCCAAGGGAGGTAGAAAGCTTTCACTCTGACCTACTTCCCACTTGTGAATGGTCTCAGGCCTCCCAGGCAAGAGTGACTAGACCCAGACTATTTACAATGCTCCTCACCCTACAGTGTGGAGCCAGGAGAGTGTTGATGAGTTTTAGGCTTCTCTGGGGCAATAGCACAAAGGCACAGGTTGATGAAACCAGCACGGATTCATTAATTACCACTCACCTTGGCAAGAATGTGCAACAGGGATGGGCGTTTCCCCCGAACTCTTCCAAGCATTCCTTTCACCCCTAAGGTCTACCTGATGTGTATACTTTTTCTGAATTTACTCATTACTTTCTCGTGGAAACCTTGATATTCTTTCCTCTGCTATGCCGTGGGGCATCCTTTTGGTCAATACTCAGAATTAAGCACTATCCTCAGAGACGTGGAGGAGTGAGTCTCAGTGTGTGTTCAGGGAAAGAACCTCTATGATTCGGCTGGACTGAGCAGAGCTCATATGTCAGGATGAGGTAGACATAAGCCTAGAGGTGGTAATGATCAGAGTGTCACAGGGGGTTGGGTGCCAGGCATCCACAAATAGTGTACAGTTACTATGGGATTGAAGCAGGATAGGTAGTGAGCACGCTTACTTGGAAAGGAGTCCCCTGCCAGCTCTTTAATGAATGTATTGCAGAAGACATTTAAGAGGACCCAGTAAAAGTCCAAGGGAAAGTTCCTTTCATAATCAAGGGGGGACGTAAACTAAAAATAGATCACAAGGCTCCCTAACAACTAAATGGACCCCTTCTTATCTAAAGGGACCCCAGACAAATCTTAAAGACCAATCTCCCATCTATAATAGTATGAGATATAAGACACTCCTCAGATTCCCTTCATTTGGCAGTTTATTATGAACAAATGATCGGAATTAGTGTTGAAATAGGAATCATAAGACAGACAGAACAAACTCTTTGTGTTAATAAGACACCAAATTATAAACAGGACCTTAGACCGTGCAAGACAATGGTTAAATCCTGCTCCCCTACACTTAAAGAATAAGCTATGTTCTAACTGCCACAAGGTTGAGAGTGAAAAGGGGCACTCGATAATCATACTACTATCAGAGTCATGAGCAGAACTGTCTCACGGAAGTGGGGGACACAGGAGACCTGATAAATGACCTTCCCCTAATGCCATGGCGCTTCTTTAATTGCTAGAAAATAGGTAGTAAGCAGAGGGGGAAAAAAAGAGCTGTTTGCTTTTTATTTTGTATTGTGTTTTCTTCTCTAGCTTTTTGCAAATTTTGTTCTGGCTTTCTTTTCTCTCTATCTCTCTCTTTATTCCTTCTTTTTGCCCTGAACCAGGGACCTATCAACTTTGACTGTGATGACACCTATAATATGCATTGTACCACCAAAGACACGTTGCTGATTCTTCATTTCCTGTTATCACTGAGAGGAGAGTATTATTTTTTCCAGGTCAGGCTAAAGCAAACAAATCTACAAGAAAAGTGCTCTTGATAGGGATCAACAAGAGGACAGTTGCCATGATGGGAGCAGTTGATAATGGATGAAGCTGCTGTGGAACGAGAAGACAGGCTTGCAAAGTCCGGTTACAGCTCACAGGACTGAAGCATGAACTGAACCACTGGGCTAAGTGCTAGAGAATCCTCAGAAATCAAAAACTTTCATGAGAGTTAAGAGCTAAGAGTTTTTATATCTGTATCATCCAACACCTTAGCGTGTAACCTAGTCTGAACTCCTACTCTCTAATATCATTGAGGTTGTGCCTAACGGAGGAAGAGCAGCTTGTGCGGAGAGATGGAAGGTGCACCCTCAAACCCACCTCTACCAACCTAATCTGAACTCCTACTCACTAATATCATTGAGGTTGTGCCTAAAGGAGGGAGAGGGCAGGTGCGGAGAGACGGAAGGCGCACCCTCAAACCCACCTCCACCACTTTCTACTGGTGTGTAAGTAAAATACTTTGTTTATTATCCTTTTCCCTAGGGGAACTAATGTTCTCACCCCTGGGTATCTCATAGGTATAGAGAGAGAATTTATAGTAATAGCAGCAAATACTAAAATAAAACCAACAATTAGGCTCAGTTTCAGTGGGTTCTAAGTGCTAAGTCCTGGCATGCATTCACTCATTCAGTTCTTACAACAACACTGTAAAATAAATATTACTTTACAGATTTATAGGTAAGAACAATCAATGAGATTGTTGTCCAAAGGTTAATAGAGGTTTTCCTAATTGAATTTCCCAGAAATTACATGGTAGAAACAGTAGTTGAATCTAACTTTTTTGTGGACTCTAAATCCCACATTCTAGCTACAGAGGAGAAAGTGCCCTTTGAAAATTACATGGATTATTGTCAATGTGTTTGTGTGTTTATGTTAATTGTTTTTTCCTGGGGATATGATAATTCATGTTGCCTGCACTTGTAGTTGGAGGACTAAGTCCCTCATTCTTTTTTATTTTATTTTTTTAAGTTTTTGGCCAGGGCTGGGTTTGGGCCCACCACCTCCAGCACATGGGACCAGTGCCCTACTCCTTTGAGCCTCAGGTGCGGCTCTAAGTTCCTCAATTCTTGAAGAGAGATACAGACTTCATATCGCCATGGGGCTTCTTAAGGTTCAGTGTTGCTGCCCAGCGTCTGTGATATCAGGAAAGTATTAGCCTGATCTCTGGAAGTGAGTTTCATTCTTTCTTGGCCTTATGTGCCATGAGTATAGGAAGCCATCTGGCCGCCATTCTTATGGATGCTGATGCAATTCTCACCATGCATTCCTCGTTACTGTGCTAAAAGACGCATCTTCCAGGCATTCCTGTGGGCCATAACCATCTTGGGAGGCAATGGAGGTTCTGGTCTAACATAACTTACCTGCTCCCTGATGCCGACTGTTATGATTTGTTAGCCCTGTATGGCACTATCTGCAATGACATCCAGTCATTTCTCTCTCACTGTGTGAGCCACCGACTTTTCCATGCATCTAGAGCTGTTCTTGTCGCATGTTTGCACCATCTCCTGGGAATTTTACCAAGACAATAAATTCTGTAATTTGGGACAGTCTTCCCAAATTGGGACATTCTCCTTTCTTCAGCCTGAAATTCTGCATCCCACCCTTTTGATCACGCACTCTCAGCAGAATCCAAACCTGGAGGACCTTTGCCACCTGCTGGGAGTCTGTGTTGATTAGGTCTTACGGCTTCTTGGCCCCCTTGCCCCTTTCCTTATTTAACAGGATCAGGACCCTATTTAACCCCATCAGATTATGTTGTGACTTGACGCTACTTATCAGTCTGCCATCCAGACAAGGGAGAGCTACAGGTGGCACCTGTTGTCTTTCCAGGAAGAAACTTTTGCATTACCTTCCAGGAGCGGGGCAGCAGAACTTCTGCAGGATCAGAATGTTCGTAGGAGTGGTGACTCATGCCTGTAATCCTAGCACTCTGGCAGGCCGAGGCAGGTGGATTGCCTGAGATCAGGAGTTCAAAACCAGCCTGAGCAAAGAAAGACCTTGTCTCTAGTAAAAATAGAGAAAGTAGCTGGGCATTGTAGTAGCAAGTGCCTGTAGTCCCAGCTACTCAGGAAGAGGATCACTTGAACCCAACAGTCTGAGGTTGCTGTGAGCTATGATGTTATAGAACTCTCCCCCAGGGTGACTGAGTGAGACTCTGTCTCAAAAAGAAAAATAAAAAGAATATTTACACGATTATGGAAATTAAAAGAAATGCCTCCGCATGTCCTCTATTCACATGGACATTCTTCATTAGCCAGAATCATGGAATGATGTAGAAGATTTTTCTTAGCTGGGAATTTATTTTTGGAGTTGAATACTCCTGCAATTAAGTGATTAACCAAGTTCTCAGCTTTCCGTGCCATACAGCTGCAGGGGATGAGATCCTGACTCTGTGCTCCAAGCACACCCTCTAGTTTTCACATTCAGCTCTCATTTACTGATTAAACACTCTCAGCTCTTTTAATCTATTTTCTGTAGTGAGATTTGAGCTCATCTCTGGCCACCCCCTTCCATTGTCTATTTCCCTCGGATTTTTCAAATGAGGTCTATATCACACCAGATGACACTCTGCTTTCCACCGGCCTTCCATTGCATTTCAACACTGAGCAAAAGCTTTACTGAGTGCACCACGCTGTGGAAAGTCCTCTTTTACAGCAGGATCCTCCTTGCCACCCAGAGCACAGGTGCTGCAGATCCGGCTTTCCTCCAAGTATCAGCTTTGCCAGGTCATTTCCAGCACCAATGGTGGGTTTTCAGGAAGTGGACGCTTGGAGCTTAGCAAGTGGAAGAGTGGTTCAGAAGTGTTCCTGGAATGAACTCCAGTGGGTGATAAAAGAGGAAGCAAGATCGGGGGACAGGAAAGGTCCTGAGGTAACCTCAGTGGCGGCCTTACCCTCAGGGGTGTTCTGATGCTTTGATGACCCCTCGGGGTTAGTCTGATTTTTAATGGAGGAAGTTGTTATGTTTATCTTTGTTTTGTGAGGTCATTGAACACGGGCTACTCAAGGCCACTGATAGGACTTTGACCAAGCTTGGGTCTCTTAGCTGAGACAGTTCCCATAGGAGGCTGACAGAAGAAAGCAGTGCTCCCACCAGCTGCAATTCTATCATTTCTAAAAGAAGGATCTGGGTGACACAGCACTGTTCATTGCCACGTCCCAGCTGATGTGAACCTGTGGCTCAACACAAAGCTTTTCCGCAGATGTGCTGATGATTGACTTAACATGACTCTTCTCCTCCAGGGAGAAACCATCCAATGTTGCCAAAGATACTCATTTTTTCCATATCTAGAAACTTTTCCATTTTAATTTTGTTTTGTATTTCAGGAGGCTGTCTGCTCAATATTCTATTACATGGAGTTCTCAATGGTGGATTGACAAAATGCATTATCACATTGAGATGACATTTACTGAGAAAGTAAACTTTAGTGCTGGCTTTCACAACATCTACACTGAAATTACAACGATACGGAGAAGATTAGCATGGCCTCTGCACAAGGATGACACACAAGTTCGTGAAATGTTCCACATTTTAAAAAGACAGAAAGAAAGAGTATGCTTCATATCGTCACCTCTTCCCCGTATCCTTAGTGCAGCAGGGAATGCTGTTGTGACGTTATGGGAGGTTCAATGCAGCAACAGATTTAAAGAAAAAGATTCCTTCCCTTCTTCCTAAAGCATTAGATACTTTCTTCAATAGCTGATCCAGGATGATATAATTAAATGCTTTTGGATCACTTATATCTGAATATATCATCCTATTTAGTCCTTAAAACTTTTATTCCTTAAAACTTTTCAATGTAAACATTCTATAGATCAGAATTTGCCTCCCAGGGAGGTGACTTTTCCAAAGGTCACCGAGGAAATAAATAAGGCTTTGGAAGGAGATGCAGATTAAATGAGGGAAAAATGTGTTTAATATTAACTCTGCAGGTGGTGTTATAATGAATGCTTCAGGTACAGACGCTCTGGAAGTCCTTGCACCAATATAAGCGGTATTCCTCTTTCACTGAGGAAAGACGATAGCTCCCCGTCCTGGAGAGCAAAGATATGAACCATATTCTCTCAAATGTCAAAATTCAGATGCTTGCAACAATGTCACACTGCTTTCATTTTGATATATTTTCAATTATTCTGAGTTCCTTAAGTAAAGTTTTAATTATAATCATAATTTTAATTGTAGCAAAAATACGTCTGGGCTTCCCATGGGCGATGAGATGTGTGAGTCTTCCAGGGAACATGAGTTGGAAGAAGAACATCTACCTCCTCTTTTGTTTCTTGAATCTGCATGAAGTAAAAACATTTTTTCTCTCAGGGAGCCATGATTATATGTAGGCCATATTATTCTACATGGCAGCACGCCTTGAGACTCCATGTCCTAAAGCATAGAATTTCTCACGTATATAGGTGCCCCCCCAAACAGAGAGTATCACTGCCAAGTGTCAGCATGTAGGAGGAGGTGCCAATTAATGTCCATGGTCCCCTACATGGCTTTCCTGACTCTGAATCATTAGGGGCTTCTCCAAAGAACATAACTATTCTGAATGTTCTTTAATGACCCAGGGAACCCACTCATGGAGGCAATGTTAGTACTACAGGCAGCGGAAAAATATCCATGAATCAAAGATTTATCTGTCTGTCAGTGTATTACATAGGGGCATACATTTCCTAGAATATTTACAGGTTTTCCTTACTTTACTATGAAAAAAAAGTCTCATGAACGGTTTTCTATATTTTATCCTCATCTTTCAACTTTTGATTCTGTGGGTCTGTGTAGTTTAGCTTTTTTAACATTTTGGATTAATATGAGGGTATAAATTGTTAGGTTATATTGTTTGCCCCTCACCCGGGGTGGGCTATATACACTCACATTGTGACCACTATCTCCCTCTCTTCTCCCCGCTGCCCCCCTTGAATTTAATTGTGTTTTCTATCCAACCTGTTAGTTACCTGATATGTCCTGTGGTATGCATCTCATTTCCTTCTCATTTGTAGCATTCACTGATTCCAAAACAGAACCATGTAGTATTCACTGATTTATGTCCAGAGCTGGGCACACATCCAGTTGAGCCACAGTGAATCAGTTCATTTCTGCACTCAATAGTCTTATGTAATCCCTGATATCTCCCCTTCTAGGATTACCTCCCTTTCCCATATATATCTGGAACTTTTTCAGATTCCTTTGTCTAATATGTAAGACATCCCTATAAGTCTAAGATCAACTAGAGAAGCAAAACCACTGTGTACGTGTGCATGGGCTTGCACACACACACATTCGCTACAGATAATTGGGCTTGTGCAATTGTGGACATGATCAAGTGATCTCTGTAGGGCAGTTTTCCTCCAGACTAGTTTCCAGGCAGGTGGCTGCAGGAAGGGAATGTTGTAAGCAGACAGGACCCTTTGAGCATGTGGATAGACTGAAATGTGTGTCTTGTCTTATCGCCTCTGATCTTGGTAACTGAACATTCTGAAGGAAGCAGGGCCCCATCATAGTGGAGCTCTGCACACATGCCGGCATCAGGAGAGCTGAGGGAGGACCCAGGGGAGGGAAAGCGATGGCAGGTCAAGGGTGCTTCATGTCAGTGAGAAGAACCAGCCGATCAGCAGCACACTCGCAAGGGCCTCCCTGGTGGTCCCACCCAAATGGAGAGGCGATCCCAGGAGATGTATTTTAGCTTCTCCCAGGTGGCACTTTACAAAACCATCACAGCATCCTACTCTGCTCTCCACCAATTCTCAGTGATTACTTAGCATTGGTTTATGTAAAAATTTTTCCTAATTCCTTTTCTTAGTATTGTGGTTCTCCAGACACAGGAATTATGCTTCTTCTTGCCGGTAAAGACTTCTTCCTGCCTTTACTGTGTTGCCCATCATGGTCTTGGTGCTTGTGGTCATTTACTGTATGGTGTATGGTTTGCTTGAACACTTGTTATGTAGGAGGCTTTATTCCAGGCCTTCCCTCTGGAGATGATGCAGCAACTAAGAGGCAGACAAGGCACCTAATCTCATGAAGTTAATCTTCAGCCTGTGGTGGTGGTGTCCAGACAGTGTTCAAGTAAATAAACAGTCAAACTAGCACCTTTGCTGCAATAATGCTGGGCTGCTCACACAGTAGGACCTCCATGCTGGGCCGCTCACACAGTAGGACCTCCATAGTTGATGACTCTTCCTCACTGACCACCTTCTTAAGTTGACCTAATTTTCATAGACTGGACATGCACCACATGTTGGCGTCAGTATAGTAGGCCACTGTTGACCAGCATGGTACAGTCCCTGGCCTGGTCAGCTTAATATGTCTGGATTTATTACCTTTGTTTTTTGAGCAAATTTGAGTCTCTGACATGTATGTCTCTCTGCTTAGTCAGGGGATGCAAACTACAAGAATAACGTAGTGTAAATTTGGCATCTAAGGAAAGGGTGATAAATGCTATGTTTGAAAGTGGTCAGAGCTACGGGTCAAATGACTGTCTTCTGTAATATTTGGGTACCTGGCTGTTACTCAGTTTGTACTGCAGAATATTTCTGGCAGTTGGACTGGGAAAGTAATTGAGTGGTCTGACTCTGCTGCCACAGACAGGGAGCCTTTCCAATACAAATAGCAGTGGACATCAGGAACTGAGGCTTCTGGTTGCAGGGGGGACAGCACAAGGTCATTGTTCAACCTCCAGCTGACTGCCTGGGTCACACACTTGCCTGTGTCTTTTCCTGGCTATATAACTGAGCTAGCTGCTTTATCTCTGTGAGACTGCCACAAAAGTTGTTATCAAGGTTGCATCAGAAAATGTGTAATGCGCAAACCATAATACGTAACACAGTCTTAGCAAAGGGTAGCACATGCTTACTCTTGTTTGTCCAGGTAATACAGTTGGGGTTGTTCCTGGACTGGGAAAATGTTCTACCTTCCTTATCTATGTATGTTCCAAATAATGAGAACAAAGAAAAATTGCATTTTAAATATGCATATTCTTCTGGGTAAACGGTGCTGAAACACGGAATAAAATAGGCTTGAGAACGAATGCAAGAACATACATTTTTCCTTTAAAGTTAAAGTAACTGGGATTAAAGGTGGGAACCAGGAAGCTGCCCAGTCTGATGGGTCTGTTCAGGCCTTGTTATCTGATTTCTGCTCTACATCAGAAAACTGAAGGTTCACTTGGGTGTAGTTGATTCTGGGGGAGTGTCTCAAAAGTGATATGAAGACTTAGGGAAAGAGGAGTTGGAAGCCAGCTCTGAGGAAGGGAGGGCCAAAGGAAACACAGCTGGACACGGAACCTGACCTGCCCAGTGATGTTGGAGACACTGACTTGGTTTCACTTTGGGAGAGTGTTCGACTTCAAACCTCAGTCAGCAGGCAAAACCAAGATTAAAATCGGTTTTCCTGCTTGGTTTCACAACTTGTATTTCTTTCCAGAGAACACAGCCACTACTTCAGAAATGACCGTGTGACACTGTGACTGTGATTCCTGCCCCTCCTTCACTCTTTGCTGGTTTTACTCCATCCAACAACTCCAGAGAGAGCCCACGGAGTCCAATCAGAAAGTTTATCCATCAGTAATTTCTTCCATCAGTTGAAAGCATTCAGCTTTAACACGGGCGACAACCAGAATTTCCTCACGCTTGGGTTGTGACTCTGTGCAGAGATCTCCTTTGTCCATCCCATTTCTTCCCATTGTCCAATTCCTAATTGTCCCTTTGAGGTAATTATTTTATCCTGACATCATGGCCTCCAGGAACACTGTACTTTTGACATCCATGTTTTTTGAGAACCACTTTTTTTTATTAATCTGAACAAAGACTATTGATATTTCTTTCCACATTTTCTTTTAACAAAATGCAAAACACACAAACATTTCCTCAGCTTGGTGGGCCCCTGACCCCTCATTGCTCCAGTGATTTCTGGTTTTGTGTGTGAGCACGTGTGACATCAGAAATGCCAGCAGATATGTGCTCTTCTGAGAATTCACCAGAGAGATGTTAGCACAGTGGGAAAACATTTCTGCCTAGCATCGAGACTTTGAAGTCAAGCTTCAAGAATTATATCCCTGCTAATGACTTCAACCTTCAGGCAAGGGACCAGGGGTCTTTATCAGGGACAAGCAAAGGATTCCTCCATCTTATTAACCTCTGTGCTCAGGTCCCCAGAAGCCATCTCCAGGCCTGGTCCCCACAGGAGACAACACTTCTTCAACACTGGATGGACTGTGGAACCGTCTTCTCAGACCCCAGGGAGACTCGACATCCCAGCAGGGTCAGAATTCTCTGGGTTTCCAAGTACGTGTTCTGAGTAAACTGTGTTCTGAGAATTGTTCCAGACAGGACATTTTGTAAAATCAGTTTAATGGGAGAAGGATGGTATGGCATGAATCAGAGTGTCCAGATTTGAATAATCTGTGAATAAACTTTATGAAACTGCCTTAATTACATTTCTTCTTACTTTACTTATTAGCCAAATGTTACAGAATAGGGTAAAGTATTGATTAAAATTAGACAGTAATTGATAAAATTAGAATAATATGAACCATATTTGCAACTCTTTTCTGTTTATCACATTTGTTAGTTTGGTTGTTTTGAGTGTTTTAAGAACAGATTTATTTACTGAGTTACAATTTATATACTGCAAAATTTAAACATCTAAGGGGCTGGAATTCATTACACATTATCTTACAAGAAAAAGGTAAAAAATTAGTATTAACCAACTTTTATTGGACCAACTTGAGAACTTGAGTTTCATGATAAACCACCACTCTAAATTTTGCAGAGAGAGATAGATTCAAAGAGTCACAGCTATGGCCTGCTTACCTTGACCAGAAGGGGCTGGGGGTCATAAGATGTTAGAGACATTTAAATAGTCATTTTTGAAGAATGGCTAGAGGCTGAGTATGAACGGGTGAGAGAATCACAAAGTCCTTAGGTTGTCGTAGGAAGAATAGCACCTTTTTGTGAGTTTTGGCAACAGGAATCCTGCCAAGTATCATAAGGAAGATGCCAAAGATTCTCCTCTGAGTCTAGCTGGGGGAGGTGAAGACTAATCCTTATGAAAATACCCAAAATGTTCTCTATAATAAATGACTATTTTCATGTTAGAAAACTTTGCCAAAACCATATCCCACATGGACAAAGACCATGTCTCCTACCCCAAGCCCCTCTAGATTTCTTATTTCATAGAAAGGTAAGTAAAAACGTTATGAAACATACGTACGGGTCACAGCCCAGGAAAACAGGCTTACCAAAACAAGAAGAGTTAATCAAAAGCTGATAGAACAGGTCCCCTTCCCATGGGGGTAGTAAAGATATACCAGGCTAACCTTCCGACCACACTGGCAGGAATTAAGTATATTCACATAAATACCAGTGGAAAAAGTAGGAAACACAGGCCCTCTGAAAGCATTTAGGGAAACCCAGCATCAAAAAGGAGATAAAAACAAGAACACTAGAGGAATCTGAAGGCTCTGGCACCTCAATTAAAATAAAAATTAAACATAGTCCAATTTTTAACCACACTAATATAAAACCTCACATTAAAGGCCTATTAGCTTTCACTCCTAATATCTGATACATCACGTCTGGCTCTCAACAAAAAATCAAAGCTGTGCCAGAGACCAAGGGAGAAAAACAACACAGGAGTTGGTTGGCAAAGCCTTCCCCAGAATCTGACTCAATCTGACACACACTGGAATGGTCAGACCCTGAGGATTACAAACAAAGGACTGTGATCAAGTGCTCAGGCTTTATTTAAGGGCTCAGATAAACAGATGGACAATGTACAGAAGAAATGACAAATTTAAGAGATGATTAAAATAAAATTGTAGAAATAAAAAATAACACTGTAACATAAGTGAAGAAAAAAATTTTTTATTCTTAATTGAAGCAATAGAGACATGTTTGTTTATAGGAATAGTAACAGGATGGCATTGGGTGATGGTAGCATGTAAGGAGATGAAATAAATGACAGCAGTGTCATTGGTGACAGGTGTGTAGGAACTGGGATTCCCTATGGGATGGTGCTATGGTAATATGAAGCAGCACAAAGTGATTTCATGGTAGGTTTAAGCTGAACGTGCATATTGAAAACTCCAGAGCAACAATTAAATATTTTTTTTTAAACTATGAATTTATGTGCACTGAGAGGGTATAGAATTAAGTAACACAAAATGCTCAGTTAAAATCAAAGAAATCAGGCAAAAAAGAGGTGTGGCAAAGTACACATGCAATGAATAGAAAACAATTACAAAAATACTAAACATTAATATTACTCCAACTATACCAATGCTCATTTTATTTGACAAGAATACAAATTTAAACCATGGTTTGTCAGAGTGGATAAAATAAACATACAAATAAATGACAACCATTTGTTGTTTATAAGAAGTCTACTTTGAGAAGTGGTAAAGATATACCAGGCTAACATTAATAACTATATTGACTTTACACAAAGTACATTGTACAGCAAGGACAGCGATTTAAAGATTGTTACATAATGATAAAGAGGTCAGTTTTTCAGTAAGAAATGAACCTGGGATACGTAGAAATCATCCCCTCCACCAGAAGGAACATTAGTAACACACATTATGTTGGTTCATGATCTTACTTTTACATATATAAACTTATTTACTTTTATTTTTTTATTTTGTATTTTGACATAATTGATAAATAATAATTTTGTATATTTATGGTATACAATGTGATGTTTTGATATATGTCATATGTTTACAATGTGGAATGGTTAAAGCAGGGAAATTAACAAATTAATCACATCACAAATTTATTTTGTATGCTGAACTATTTAATATCTAGTCTTTGAGAAATTTCAAAATACATAATGCATTATTATTTATTATAGTCACCATTCTGTGTAATGGATGAGTAAAGCTTGTTCCTGCATCTAAATGAAATGTTGTGGCCTTTGATCAACATCTTCCTTTTCCCCATCCACACCTCCTGCCTTCCCTCTGGTAACCACTGTTCTGCTCTCTATTTTGTGAGTGCAGCTTTTTCAGTTCCCCCATAAGAATGAGATAATGCCACATTTGTCTTTCTGTGACTGGCTGTTTTCACTTAGCATAGAATCTACTAAGGTTCAGTCATGTTGTCACAAATGACAGGATTTCCCTTTTTATTTAAGGCTGAATAGTACCCCAGCCTTTACATATTCCATAGATTATTTATCCATTCACTTGATGATGGATGCCTCCGTTGCTTCCATGTCTCAGCTACTGTGAATTTGGAATAATAAGCACAACAGTGAAGAAATCTTCTATACTCCCTTTGAGTATATATCCAGAAGTCAAATTGTCGATCATATTTTTAGATTTCTGAGAAACCTCCATATCATTTTACATAATAGCTCTATTTCAAATTGTTTAATTGCCTGTAATAGTAATTGTATAGATTATTTGTATAGATTATTTAATATTGACTCAAGGAGTTAAGATGGTAGACCCTTAAGCCAAGTTTTTAGTCTCCAAATCCTACTCTCTCTGTTTTTCCATTTCATGCTCTTTACCTTACTTGTTTTAAATGAGATGGACAATCACCCCATGAGCAATGAGCTCATTACTGCTGTTGACAAAGGTAGTCTTTAAGAGGAACCAAATGAGCTCATTGCGTTCTCTTAGCACAGCAACTATAGCATAATAATACTACTTGCTATTATCATTGTATCAACTACATTTAGTCATATCAGTCCATGTCACTTGGAAAAGATTGAATAAACAATGTGCATATTTTTTCCTATGAGGTTGTATTAAAATTATATACAGTAGAACCTCTGTAAGTTGACCACCCAAGAGACTATAACAAATTGGTTGACATGTGGAGGTGATCAACATAAGGCAATAGGCCTATTGTGCTAATACACACATGTGGTTCATGTCTGGTGCAAGAAAATTAAGTCAACTCCAGGAGGAGTCAATGTAGGGAGGTGTTCAACTATGGAGTTTTACCAGATTTTCTATTTCCAATAAGAGATACATCTTCAGTTAGTTTCTTATAGGACTCCTTTGGTAAGAAACATAGGAAGGCATAGTATTGAAAATTTCCTTTTCTTTAGGAAATAAATATAATAAGTTCGAGATAAATAAATAGAACCAGACATAAAATTCCTGCTGTCAGTCAGAAAAAAAATGGGACTTGGGCTAGTTCATATTTTCTGAAGTTTTCATTGCCTTCCAAGAAATAGTGTTAATAGCTCATAATGTGACAGGTGAGTATGATGAATATTATAATTGCCAATACTAACATGAAACCTCTCAAGATTCTCAAAACCAGAAAACAAATTGTATATTCAGGGTATCACTACTGGTATTTATGCAATTTGTTTAAATTATGCGTTTGCAAGGCTTAAAAGAAAATGTATTACCAATTCCTAATTTTTTATTCAGTGCTTGCAATGTGGGAGAAACTGTGCTAATGATGGCAAAGCTAATTGTGTCTGACCCAGTTAGGTCTTAGTAGCTGAGGAGTCTGCTGTTTACTGACCTGGTTGTTCACTATATTATTGTAGGATAATAATGCAGGACACCACATCAGGTCTCAGTGGAAATAGGCATTGACTTGATGTCAACTTTAGTCTAAACCTTTTTGCAAAATATAATTTTATTAAGTATTTGCATATACTTGTCATATGAAGGCATTGAGTATAAGTATCTTAGTTAAAAGTACTCAGCACAAAAAAAAAATTAATGATGTTTATTTGTTTTGTTATTTAATAGCAAAGCTATGTAGAAAAGACACAAGGATGCTTCTGACCTTGACACATGCAAAACACCAAGGCCAAAGCCAAAGATGGCTGCACTGTTTCTGTCCAACTCTGTGCATCTTCCCATCCACTGGTTCCTCTTAAAGACTACTTTTGTCCTACTTGGGAGGCGGAGGCAAGAGACTCGCTTGAGCCCAGGAGTTGGAGGTTGCTGTGAGCTGTAATGCCACGGCACTCTACCCAGGGGGACAGCTTGAGGCTCTGTCTCAAAAAAAAAAAAAAAAAAAAAAAGACTACTTTTGTCAACAGTACTGATATGGTCTCTGTGCCCACCTGCCAACTTGGCCAAAACCTTATTCCTTCAACTGATCACTTATGTAGGTGTAAAGAGGGAAACACAGTGATGGAAACTGAGTAATAAAATGTGATGGATTCGATGGTCATAACCAAAAGAAACATTTATTAGGTATTGATTATACTCAAAAGAAAATATATGATGCTTTATCTATGTTACCTTTGATCCTCAACAATGGCCCAAGCTCAGAGAGTAGGCATTATTATTCCAGGTTGACTGGTGGTAGTACTGAGACAGAGGGAGGGTATGTATTGCGATATGTACAAGTCTGCACAGCTAAGGATATAAGTTTTGGCCAATTTATACTATCTTCAGAGTGGTGGTCCTCCCACTCACTCCAACACTGGAGTAGACTGGAATTAAATCTCCACTTGACTGGAATTAAACTCTCATGTTAAGTACCTTGGATCCACAGGTGTGAAGGCACTGCACTAAGGGTATTCACACTATTCCCCTTAGGTTCAATAACCTACTAGAATGGATTTGCAAAAATTAGGAAAGTGCTGTACTTATAAAGGGTATAAATCAGGACCAGTCAAGTAAATGTATACATAGTGGGAGGTTATGAAGGTTTCTGAAACCAGAGCTTCTGTGCCCTGTCCCTGTAGAATCACTTTGTATCACTAACCAGGAAGCCCCACTGAGCTCAACATCCAGGGTTTTTATTAGGGGCTCATGATTTTCACACAGGTGAACTCAAACTCCAGTTTCCTCCCCCTGTGGTTGTCAGGCTGGATCAAATTCCCAATCCTCTAGTGACAAGGTAATATGTAGGCATTACTTTCTGAAGGATCTTTGGCTGAGAGTTCCAAGGACTCTGCTGGCAAAAGCCCAGGTCCTACGTCTTTCTGTTCTGAAAACAGTAAGAAAATACTATGTGCTGAAAACAACATAAAGGTTTGGAAGAATAGCAGTAAAGATAAAGTTTGTTAAACAGGAATAGGGAATGGAATAAACCTTCTGTTTATTGACCTTGCTATTTCCTTTTGAAGATTTCCAGCTGACCCTGGATATTTCCTTTGAAGATTTATAGCTGAGCTTCTTAAGTGTGAGTAAACACATCCACTGGGAACTTGACTCCGGACCAAACGTCCTTGCTATCTGCTTTGCATGTGAGGTTGTTGGCCTCTCCGGGCCCCTTGGTTGTCTTTGCACAATGAGAAGGAGTATTTCTTTCATTGCATCGCTGTTCCCATGACATTTTGAACCCAAAGGAATTCTTTTGGTGATAAGCCTGAGGAATCTTTTTACTTGAAGTTGAAGACTGGTCCAGGGAATCCATGGGTAACAAAAGAACTCCTATTGCTCAGAAAATCCAAGAATTTTGTCTCTTTTCCAGAAACTAGGGACAAAAGACAACAAAACATTTTATTTTACAACCCCACTCCTCATACTGACTCCACAAACAAAATTAACAGTTAGCCTCCCTCTCAGCACTCTTTTTTAAAACATTAGAGTTAGCACAGATTTGAGAGTATCAAAATCATCCTGCAAGGGAGGCAGGGCCATTTTCATTAGGTAGTGTAAAGAAATCCTCTCTGTACATTCACCTTCTGTTTGGTTTCTTGTGTAGGAATCAGGAGAGGATGGCTAGGGAGAAAGATGGGTCAGAAAGAAAAATAAGCTTTTTCACTCTCCTAAGTGATCAGGGTTTGTCCTCATAAGGTTGCATTTCCTGGGATACCCTACCCTACCCTAATTCTGGTGACGAGTCTAAAACCTATACAAAGGGAGGCACCACATGTGGGGAGCAGATGTCCAAAGGGTGATGTACACACAACTCTTTCAGCATTTCTTTGTCACATGCTCTGACATTGATAGCAGACCCAGGCTGTCTCAGCACCTGACATTGATAAAGATCAAAGCCTTAAAACTCATCGCTCTTACAAAATCTCATATGCCCCTTCCCTAGCACATGTTTTGAGGTTAGTAACCATTTTACTACTACTGTTGCTAGTACTACAAGATAATTCTATGAAGTATTCACTATGTGACAGTCACTGGTCTTGGTGGTTCATTAACTAATCTTCCTAACGCTGCAATAAGCAAAGTGCTATTTTATCCTCAGATTACAAAACTTAGTCCCCAGTGGTTTAATATCTTGACAGAGCTTCCACATGTAGTAAATGTTGAAGCTGTGGATTATATGTGTCTGTCCCCAGGGCTTTCTTATCACCAACATGAACTCTGTGCCTGTGATCTGATAACGTCTACAAACACCATCATGCTGTACGTTGCTACACTTTACTTAATTCATTAGACCAGTTACTCCACCTGACTGTAAGTTCCTTGAAGGTGGGTGGGTGGGAATCTTGGGCTATTCATTTTAATATCAATTCATACATTTATTAGTTATTTTATTAAAACATTTATTGAGCATTTCTTGCCAGGCCTTGTTCTAGGCAGAAAGACGCAGTGATGAATCAAACAGACAAAATTCTTATAGGACAGCAAGGAGGCCACTGTAAGGCTGAGCCAATGAGATGGGCCATGCAAAGGTGAGGAGAAGATGTGGAGAGATTGTGGAAGGATTTATAGATCTTGATATGGACTTTGGGGTTTCTCACAGGGATCATAAGAAGCCATTGAGGCTTCTGGGCAAGGTTTGGGCATAATCAAATTTCTTGGTAAAAAGTCATTCTGTAGACTTTGTAGAATAGATAATAAGGGGACATGGAGGGAGTTGGAAGGGATGAACTCTTACTTTAGCTGGTTACTACAGTGACAGATGGTCACTGTAGTAACCAGGGTCACAGTGGGAGTGAGGGAAGGGATAAAAATATTTTGCTCTGGGGCATTTACAATAGAGAAAGTAGAACTGACCAGGTTGCTTCCTGGGTCATATGTAAGGAGCAGGAGAAAGGAAGAATCAAGCATTATCCTCACGCATTGGGCTGAACTCTGAGTGATTGACAGCAGATCAATGAATGTATGAAAGTCCAGTGCCTTGGACTTTCTAGGATTCCATGGTTCAGGTGTCCTCAAATCATCATATTAAGATAGTGTCAAGTGTTGGAGAACTCAGCTGGATTCTCAACCATTATTTACAAAGCTCATTGGCCACGAACAAAAAAAAAAAAAGAACTGCCATGGCTGACTTTAGATTTCTCTGATGACGAACTATGAACAGTGGTAATAACAATAAGTGTGTCTTCTCTGTATGATCTTTGTGCGATTTGCTGGAAGGAATATCAAAGTATCAAGGAAAAGGACATTATATGTGCTCTTGACACAGGAGCCTATGTTGGGGGGCAGGAGACTTGGCCAGGAGCAAATGGTGTAAAAGACGCAGGTGTGGTGCCTTCTTACACAGGGAAGAGTGGGAAGTCAGCTGTGGAACAGTGTGAGGATGGGGCTTGACTGGGAAGGGGATGGCTTTGACCAGATGTATGAGATGATTGATCATTGAATGAAATCTTCAAAACTAAAAACGAGAACTGTCTATTGGCTACGTGGAGGTAGCCCTCATAGAAAAATTGGTGGTGAAATGCCCACTGTTAGGTTAGCAGCTTTAGGTAAGATTATAAATTCTTTCATGACTGGGATTACTGAGCCAATCTCAGGCACAGTGGAAGAACATTTATAAAACGCTTTGCTATAATAAGTCTTTTCTTATTGAACAAGAGCACCATTGCAGAAAAGGCTGGCTGTCATTATCTTAAAATTCTCTAGAGCACCCTCAAGGTACGTTTTATGCTTCTTATTTTGCAATAGGTAATCTGAGGCTCAAAGAGGTTAAGCTAATTTGCTTGAGGTCACAAGACTCCTGCCTGGACTAGGCAGGTTCTGACTCAGGCATGTTTGGCTTCTAAGCCCGGCTCTTTTCATTTCATCATGCTGCCTCTCGGCTATTATACACATCCCGGATTTTATCATCATCCTACCCCTGACTTCCAGTCTTCTCCACCTTATCATCTCTCTCCTAATCACCCCTCCAGAAACCAAGCTGCTCAGCTTAATGAAACACAGGCCACTGTGATGTGAGCAGAACCCAGAGGGGCACAAAGGCCGGGATGAGGCTCCCGTCTCTGCGGTGGTGGATATGAACGCCAGCCTTCCTCATTAATCATGTGGTGTCAGCAACTGCACAGCCTCATGCACTTCGAAGCCAAAGAAATTCCAAACACAGTTATCTCCACCAAGAGCAATTAGCAAGTCACACAATTAATATTGGGGAACAAGTCAATGTCAGGGGTGAACCGTCTGCAAGGCTTTGTTTTTTCCCTGCTTTTGGGCACGTACAGGGAGGCCTGTCCTCCCACACAGTGTTTAGAAAGATACAGATTTTATTTCTCCAGAGTTTCTCTCCGCTTCCTTTGCAGTTGGCATGGTTCCAGGAACACTAATCTGATTTCTCAAGCAAACTAATCCTATGTCTCCCTCAGGTGCAAACTTCCCCTCTCTAATCATTCCCTCTCTGCGCCTTTAATTAACAAGCCACTGTGATCAAGCAATCAAACCTTTTAAGCTCACATTATTATTATATTTTAAATACCTGATGAGAGCACGTATGCAGTAAGGTGTCAGCCTTGTCTTTCCTCTGATAATGTGTGGGGTGGAGAAGTAACTTTGATTTGGGGGAGATGCACGTGGTTTTGTGATTTTTCAGAACGCTGATGTCTTAGGAGTTTCAATCTTTTCTTTGGTTTCAATGTTTTACTTTCTAAATGGCAGATAGTAAAAGTTCCAGTATTTTTATCCTAGGAACAACAATCCTACTACATATATACATTTTATTAGCACTTGGGAGTTCACCAAGCTCTCTTGTTCATCAGCTCGCAGTCCCGGCTGCTGCTTCTCCCTGGAGGCTCCTCTTGTGCCTTCTTTCTCCACCACCCACTGTTCTCTGTGCATCCACCCAGCCCCTTCCGTCCTTCGTTTAGCTTTTTGAATGAGCTGTGTTCCCTCCCCCCAGACAGGGTTCCTGCTTCTTTGCCACCGGCAACGCCTCCCCTCCCTCTGCATCTCTGCATCTGCCTTTACCCAGCAGCCTCCCACTCACTTCCCGGAAGGTCCTGGGATCCCATCCTAAGTCAGGTTTCTTTGTTCTGCCTGCCATCTTTGGCCATCTAACCTCCAGAGAGGGGGACCTTGGGTGTCTTTGTTGCATTTATTCCCAGCGCACACGACAGTCCTGCACATCGTGCACGCTCAGTATTTATTCACTGAATGATTTCATCTTGTTCAGTAGGAAACCCATAATGTGCACCTGCGGGCACAGACTGAGGCTTTAGAAAAGTCACATAACTTTCAGAAGTTCTCTTTGTGAGTATTAGAAACTATCAGCAAACGCAAACTATAGTTTTCTAATTCTCAACCCCTGATATGCATGCTGCCCGACACACACAGACACACAGACATACACACTGATACACACATACATGCACACTCACACATATACAGACACAGAGACACACAGACACAGAGATACAGACACACGTGCACACGCACACACATACAGACCCAGACACACACACACAGAGAGAGATACAGACACACGTGCACACTCACACACATCAGACCCAGATACACAGACACAGACACAGAGATACAGACACACGTGCACACTCACACACATACACACAGAGACACACAGACACAGAGATACAGACACACGTGCACACTCACACACACATACAGACACAGATATATACACAGACACAGAGATACAGACACACGTGCACACTCACACACATACACACAGAGACACACACACATACACCATTTTCTCGATGTTGAGGAAAACTGAGCAACGGTCTGACATATCAGCAGTACACCTGGAGAAGGAATACAAACTCTTAGTCTACGCTCCACACTGCAGTATTGAAAGCTGGTAGGGAAATTCCTTGTGAACCTGTGCTCTCCAGCGAGCTAAAACGCCAAAGCAACGCGCCAGTCAGCACACGGTTGTCTCCAGGCAGCAGATTCGTCCTTTTATACCCTCCTCTGTGGTGCTCGGGCTATTACTTAGTTGACAAAACTTCTGCTTTGAAACCCAGTTCGGGTCTATCATCTGCCCACATGGGGAGCAGGAGGAGGCTCTAGGAGAGGAGGGGGAGCCCTTCCTGCTGCTGCTGCCTAGTTGTCCCTCCTGCACTTGTGAGTGTCCCTGAATCAACCTTCTTCCACCTAGATGTGAGCAGTTTCTTCTAACTTGTTGTGTCTCCAACACCCACAGAACCAACCCCAGTAACTGGCAGGGGTCCAGCACAAGCAGGCCAGCACACCCTCCATGCAGTCTGGGTCCCAGCACTCTGGGATCCTGCCCTGCACTTCTAAGAACTAGTAATCTCAAACTTTCCTCTTCATTCCTCTGTTCTCTTTCCAGATCTTCAAAACCTGGCCCTAAGTTTTATATAGATTTTTCTCTTTTAAAATAACTGGCATGACGTCTGCCTTCAATTTAGATCCTGACTGTGAAGATGGACATAAATAAATCTATTACATAAAGTTGTGACAATTAAGTGATAATAAGTGTAAAAAACGTTTTCTAAAGGGTAAAAGGTTATGTGGTTGCAGTTGTTAGTGTTTATCCTGTAGCGGTGGGTATTGCATGTGAGACTCCAGATAACAGAGCTACAGTGGACTTGTGAATGGTGCTGGGGAGACATTTTGAACCAGCATGGAAAGAAATGTTGTAATAGTTATAGATGTTCATAAATCATATTCATTCATTAGGATTTTCCTACCAGTGAAATAAATGTACCTATTGATTCATTAGGATTTCCCTACCAGTGAAATAAATGTACCAGTTATAACCAGCTGGTTATAACTTCTATTGCATATTTGAATTAATTATTATTATTATTTTTTATTTTGAGGCAGAGTTTCACAACCTCCAACTCTTGGTCTGAAGTGATCCTCTTGCCTCAGATTTTCCATTTTCAGTGGAGACAGGGTCTCACTCTTGCTCAGGCTGATCTCAAACGGGTGGGCTCAAGCAATCCACTGGCCTCAGCCTACCCAAGTGCTAGGATTGCAGGCATGAACCACTGTGCCCAGCCTCTATTGCATATAATTTACAAGTTTGTGTCTGTGTGTATGAGTTCATTAGTTCAGTCCGCAGTTAGCTGATTAAAACCTTTGTGTATCTGAAGGTTGAATATAAATGTCTTAACACAACAATTATGAGAAAGACATGATGGCTATGTTAGTCAGTTGGGTGAGAGTTTTCCAAACTGCATATGGAAGCAACACACTGTATCCTATGAGAGAATTAATGTACACAATTATGATCTAATAAAAAATATATAAAAAAAATAAAACCTTTGTGTATGTGTCTGGGTTCATGTAGTGTTACTGTAACAGAATACATCTGACTGGGTAGATTATAAAGAAAAGAGGTTTGTGTAGCTTATAATTCTGATAAATGGATATTTCCCGGTTGGGCTTTTGCATCTAGTATGTCTCTCAGGGTGTTTCAAGCCATGGCAGAAAGTGCAAGGGGGACCACCTGTTTGAAGGGATCGCAGGATGAGAAGGAAGCAGAAGAAGCCAGATTCTTAAAAAACGAAAACAAAAACCCTCAGGGCAACATTAATCTATTCAGGAGAAATCTGCCTTGGTGACCATACACCTCCCTCTAGGCCCCATTTCCCAACACCGCCACCATGGGGATACCAGTGTTGAAAGGGACAAACCACAGCAGTATTATCACTGTATAAGGTGCTTACATGGTGACTAGAATGTGCTCTATTCCCATAAGCGGCTGCATTTCAGTCGTAGAGATGAGAGACCCTGCCGGAGAGTAGAATTCAATGGGTAAAGGGACCTAGTAGAAGCAGAAACACATTGTAGTGAGACCACGGGTTGTGAAGGCAACTGACCCAAAAGGTGCACAAGAGTCAGCCAGGCAAAGAAACCGTGTATGTAGGGAACTGCAAATAAAGGATAACGTGTGGGTATAGTGGGTTGCTAGGGGGTGAGTGGGGACAAGAGGAGATGGGCTATGGGAGGACGTGAGAGATGAGAGATGAGACTGAATGTGAAGTAGAGACCGTGCGTGGTTCTGCACCTCCTGAGTTCACGTCCCTGTTCTGATGAGCACAGTTAGACCACAACGTGAGTCCTAGGTTGAGGCACTGAGAATAATATGCACCTGTCATCTTAATTGAGCACATCAGAGTATCGTTTTCTCCAGAAAAGAACGATTCTCATCCTTTCTATTTCTGTGTTTACTAGAGGAATTATGTAAGAATCACATATTCAGAATATTAAAATATAAAGAATTGTTAAGAGATTGTCTGATCCAGCTCCCATTCTGAGTAAAGTTTATGTATAATAATTCCAAATGTATAGGCGCTGCCCCTGGAGTCTGGAGGGGCTTACGCAGTACAGGTAATTCAGATGTGAGGAGAAGAGCCCCCTTTAAATTCTGGTGTTAAAATGCCTTTCATAATATCACACTGCATACTTGCTTTTGAAAACATTTTTAATTATGTTGTAAGGCTTTCAGACTTTGATTTTGATGCAGAGTCTTTGTATCTCATATCTCATTTCTGTTATTATTAATATGAGTTCATTTTGTTTTCTGATTCTGCTGAAGAGCTCAGGAGAATTTCAGGGTCAGGAAAAGTGGCTTGGCTACCTCTTGTACTGATCACCACGAAACATTAGACTACTGAATTAAAGTGAAACGGTCACATTTCAGGGTCTGGTCTGAGTTTGTGAAGCAAGGTAAGCCCTTTCCACATGGCAGGCTTTTGCTGGTTAAGGCAAGGAATAAGCTTTTTTAGTGGTAGAATAAGGTGCCCAAATGAATATCTGAGGTTTAATACAGACATATCTAGAACAAAAGAGATTCTAAATCATTAAATTTACAGCATCATTGAAATATACAAATAAAACACGATTAATACCTTTAATTCTGACATAAGGCAATTTCTATCTTTGAGCCCCCTTTTATCCTTTTTCCCCTTTTGATTAACTGGAAAATGACAATGATCTCAACAGTGAAATCTGCTCACCTGTGGTTGTGGGTTAGCAACAAATCAGGTCAAAAAACAGTCTCATGTCTCTCGCAACTGTTCCCCAGTCTCACGTCTCGGGACTGTTCCCCAGTCCCACGTCTCTCCCGACTGTTCCCCAGTCCCACGTCTCTCCCGACTGTTCCCCAGTCTCACGTCTCTCCCGATTGTCCCCAGTCTCACGTCTGTCCCGACTGTTCCCCAGTCCCACGTCTCTCCCGACTGTTCCCCAGTCCCACGTCTCTCCCGACTGTTCCCCAGTCTCACCCCTCTCTCGCTATTGTTCCGTGTTTGCAAAATGTCATAAAATACATCCACTGGTCAAAAACAAGTACTCATGATTTGCTATTTCTTTCTGAAGAGTTACATAACAGATTCCAGTCAATATCAAGAAAATTCAGTGTCAGACAGGGAAGTGTTCCAACAGAAAGACGGAGCTCAGAGATCAGCTGGGAAACCCTGAGCCAGAGACGCTGGCCAACGCAGGCAGTGGTGGCCATGCAGCTCCTGTGCAAATGCGAGATTCTACCCCAAGGGTAGGGTTAAGCTGGGAAGAGGTAAAATTGGATGGTAAAGAGAACTAAGTCAGAGATTTGGAAATATGTTGTAAGAAGCCAGGTCCTCTAAAGGGGCGAGCGACAGTTATGAGAAGCATCTCATCTCCTCCCCTATTCCCTGAAACCTGAGTTATTAGCCCCCATTTCCTCCATCAGGACCTATTTAAAAAGGGTTATGTCTCACTATATAAATCATGTATTTCCATCTCTGGGGAAAAGAAACCTGCAGAGACAGGAAACTGAAAAACAAATAGAGCTGTGCTGATGTTGGTCAAGTGTGAGGTGAGATTTCATGAGGTGACATCGCTCATCTAGGAGGGGTCCAATGAACTCAGTTAAGTTTGTGACAATCACAGATTTCAAACACAAATAGAAATGCACACATACACCTAATACATGTATAGAACATACAGATACAAATACACACTTAGTACACATTACAGACACACACACATGGATATGCACATAGACAACTGCACATAGGTATGCTTGTATACATACGTGCACTCATGTACACAAATATCCACATGCACTTTCATATATATCCATGTCCATATAGACGCTGATGGACACATACACTCATAGATGTATGTTTAGCAACACCAAAGATGGCTTTACAAATCTAAAAACATTTGACTCGGTTCCTAGTCTGCACGTATTCTCAGATGTATTATCTCATTTACTCAGACAATTTGGATTAAGCCCCCTCAGTGTCATAGTCATCAAACCCTCTTTAGCAGGGATATGGAATAAATCTAGCAGGATGCTAGCCAGGCTGACCAGTGCCAAGGGTAATTTAAATTGCAAGGTTTAAGGAGTCAGAACAACTTCTTGGTGTGGCTTAGAAAACAAACCTGGCCCAGGACAAAGAGCACATAATCATTCCAGAAAGGTTAAATATGCCATTGCTTCCAAAGAAGGAAGGCATGATCCAGGATGAGCGATCACAGACAGAAAGAGAAGGAAGCAGGTGAGAAGGACACACTGAGGACCAAGTATTCCTTCCTGCTGGCCACCTAGTCCCTGTGTTAAGGGTCACCAGGTACAAAATTTGTGTGTACACTGATACGACTCAGAGGTTTGAGGCATAGAGTGTCTTTCATCATTTAACATAAGTTGGAATGGCGTTTTGTCATTTCCGTTTCATATTGGAATTAGCTCCATGAGTCAAGAGTGACACATGTAATTACAAATACTTCTAAATTTAAGCCAAATCCTACTAGTTAACACAAAAAGTGGTGGAAGCCTCCTTTTTCAGTCAGTTGCAGCAAGGTGCTTGTCCATCGAAGCTGAGGAAAGACGAAAATATATCAGGCTTAGAAATAGCCATGGCTCATTAACTATTGAAATGTGTATTACGGGTAAAAGGCACACTATACATCATCAGAGTGAAATAAATACTCTTCTCAGGAACTAGATTGGATAAATCATTTATCAGGAAAAATGAGTAATTTTGCAGAAAAATAAGTCACTTCTCAGTTAACACCTACACTTCCTTAGCTGAATGTGGTCATAGAGGCACATACATTTTCAAAGCAGGGCAGGCAGCAGGATCCAGCTGTGGACTTACACATTTTTTTTCTTATTAAATCATAGCTGTGTGCATTAACGCAATCATGGGGTATAATGTGCTAGTTTTACACACAATCTGAAATGCTTTTATCAAACTGGTCAACATAGCTTTCATGGCATTTCCTTAGTTATTGTGTTAAGACATTTATATTCTACACCTAGTAACTTTCACATGTACGCTAGTAAGATGCACCGTAGGTGTGGTCCTACCAATCACCCTCCCTCCACCCATTCTCCCCCATCCCCTCCCCTCCCTCTCCTCTTTCCTGTTCTTCTTGGGCTATAATGGGGTTATAGCTTTCATAAGAAAGTTATAAATTGGTTTTGTAGTAAGACTGAGTACATTGGATACTTTTTCTTCCATTCTTGAGATACTTTGCTAAGAAGAATATGTTTCAGCTCCATCCATGTAAACATGAAGGAGATAAAGTCTCCATCTCTCTTTAAGGCTGCATAATATTCCATGGTGTACATATGCTACAATTTATTGATGCATTCATGGGTAGATGGGCACTTAGGCTTCTTCCACGACTTAGCAATTACGAATTGTGCTGCAGTAAACATTCTGGGACATATATCTTTGTTATAATGTGATTTTGGTCCCATATTTTTAACAAACAAGGAGAGTTGGTATTGCGTCATGTACATCAAGTATCTCAGGCCAGAGTCAAAGTCTTTATTTTAACTTTCAGCCATATGATACTTGTATTAATGTGAAAAAGAGAGAACATCTTTGCATTTTATCTTAGAACTAAAGACCATTAAATTCTCATAAAATTTAATAGTAGAAAATATATTAGTTTTTTAAATATACTTGAGGCTTTATTCAAAATGGAAATTCAAAAATGGTTGACTGTATTGTTGGTAGGAGAAGGCATTATTCTGAGGATAACAAATATCCCCCTTCTCTCCAGATACTTCCCTTAAGAACTCCCGCCTGTAAGCCCACGAAGTTGTTCACATTTTCTGCCGTAAGACATTGTCTGTGCTCATGGGCACTTTTCTGCAGCCATGTGAACACTAACAAGTCCACTTTGCAGTGACTATTTTCTAGTCCATAAAATCGAAATTCTTTCCTTTTCTACCTTCAAAGGATTTTTTAAAAATACTAAACAAAATTATGTGAAAACACATTATAGCTTTTAGCTGTAAACACCTTTAGCTTTGAATGCTCCAATGCATATATACCAAAAATTACATCAAGGCAAAGAGACTAGAAAAAGAAGAGAAAGTTTTACTGTTTCATTTAAGTTATAATTTGTGGTGGCCTCAAAGAATAACAATCTAAAAAATGTTTTTCTAATATTGGTGTTATGAGCTATAGGAGGAAACACAAAGGCATTTTTAATGCTTACTGTTTGTCTTTGCCATTTTTCAATCTAGTACGACAGATACAGATAAATCAAACTGAAGTAAGAATGTAACCCAGGTGTGAGCACAATGCTTGTCAGAGTGCAGAGAGACTTGTTAATTCTAGCAAAAGTCCAACACAATCTTTACATAGGAGGTGGCATTTTAAATGTCTTAAAAATGTGGGACATAAAACGGAAAAAAAGAAGATCTTTCAAGGGTGTGTGAACAGATGGTATAAAAAGCACAAAGGAATAAAAAATTATTAGCAATCAATCTGTTACATGTAGAGTCTTGAATGCAGGAAGAGAATCTGTTTGAAAGGAGAAAAGCAGATACTTTGGGTCATGACATTCGTGTCCATGAGCTACATTAGTAAAATGACTCTTATATATAAGTATTAGACAACTACACCGTATTAGTGACCAGTATTCAGCTACTCTTTTACTAGTACTGAAGTTTGATAGTTAAAATGTATAGAGAATTTTGACCCTGTCTTTAAGTCATTAGTCTTATGAAGGAAAGAGTCTGAAGTTTATTATTTGGCAGAATAAAGGAGAGAAGTTTCCCTTTTTCACTTGTGTCTTACATGCTTATTGGACTCTCAGTTTACATTGATTTTGAAGCCAAATCACAACTCATTCTGAAGGACACTGCCCATGAAACAGCACACCATCTCATTTCTGAGGTCCTGCACCGTTCCAACCACTTAACAAGGCTCCATCCCCCCAATTGCACATTCTCAACATTTCCAGAGCATCTTCTCTGTGAAAGGCTCTTTGCTGACTTTTAGGAACAGAGAGCTGAATGTGAGGATGTCCTACTTTATACATCCCCAGTCTGGCAGAGGATGCAGCTGTAGGAACCCAGTAAGCACCTGCAGTCTATGAATGGGGGATGTGAGATGCCTTTCACGTAGAAGAAAGATGCTGGCCAACCATCCATTTCATTGCACAATTCCATTACTAGGTATCTACCCAAAAGAAAAAAAAAAAACATTTCATCACAAATACATTTGCACCAGAATGTTTATTTTAGCTCAGTTCATAATTGCCAAGTTGTTGAAGCAACTTAAATGCCCATCAACCCATCCATAACAGGATCAACAAATTATGGTATATGTATACCTTGGAATACTATTCAGCCATGAAAAAGATGGAGACTTTACATCTTTTGTATTTACCTAGATGGAGTTGAAACTCATTCTTCTTGGTAAAGTATCACAAGAATGGAAAAATAAATATCCGCTGTACTCAAAACTAATATGAAATCAACATGTAAACAATTAAATGTTCATATGAACAATAAAACACAAATATAGTCTACTATGGGGGCAGGAAGATGATAAAATAAAAAATGAAAAGAAGGAAGCTGGATGCCTGGGTCAGGAGAGCAGGGGATTCTGGGAGAATCTAAGCAGAGCAGGAATGGTGGGGACTTGGAGGGAAGCACTGGCCAGACAGGATCTAATCCCTTGCCAGGAGAGAGAAAAAAATGTAGGAGAGAGAAAAAAGCCCAAGTAATCATAAGCCAGAGCCAAGAAGATCATAAGCCACAGGAAATCAAAGTGAGCAATGGAAGGGGATTGATAAGTATTTCAAAGCCAGGAAGAAGGTTAACTTTGGGCTTAGAGGGGGCCATGCTGGGTAAACAACAACTCTTGGAGATATCCTGTGAGGAGATCTCTTTTGAAGTGCAGGGGCCAGCTCTGCCTCCATGTTTCTAGCTCTTTAAAGGTATATTCCTGAGTTCAGTATCTGACATCCCCTTTTACAATGTGTCCTTATCATTAGTACCAGGGAAACGTTTAGCTAGATGCCTGTCTTACTGATAATCAGAATTATTTAGTTTACTGTGTCTTACTCTTTGTCATGGTAACAAGGGAGTGTAGAGACTGATTTGGAGCTCAGTTAGAGCACCTCTTCAATAGAATCTCCTTCTTCCTCTTTGTCTAATTTCCATTTATACTTGCTTCAATTTATTTTATACATCATATTGTAACATACCAGATATCTTTCCCATTCTCTCTTTGCACCCTATAGTCTCTCTCTCCCTCTCTTTCTCACACACACACACACATGCACACTCCCTCTCACACACAATACCCAACAGCATTTAGAAATTATTGAAACAGAAGAGGACATCCATCCATTTAAACATTTATTAAGCATCTGCTAAGTCACAAAATTCTAGGCATGGAATTAAGACTCTGGGCACCAACTCTTTGCCCTGCCAGTACACACAGTTGCTCAACCCAGAGAACCATTAACAGATCATCGAAACACAATCCTGTGAGTGTAAACAGAGTCATGAGCCTGGGACAGGAACTTGCCTTTGTTGAACTCTTACAGTTGGCCAATGTGATGATGGTTGTAAAACTGTTATTTTATGAAAAGTTCAATCTAAGCCAATAAAGCAGGTATTACTAGTGTCATTTTACAAATTAGTGCACCAGGAGTTTTAGTAAATGGCTTCACGGAGAATAGAAAAGTGGGGGGAGGGGAAAAGCGAGAGGGAATGAGAACATTCAAACTTGAACCTTTCTGACTCCAAAGATGATTTTGTGATGTCTTTTAATTTCCTATTTGGATCAGGCTTCAAGAAGGAAAAGGTCATTGGTCTTTGTTCTGGACAGAATTTGGGCTTTAGATTCCAGACATTGGGAATTTTCAGATTTTTTGAACTGAACTAAGTTAAATAAACTTTTTAGTCCCGGTGTCCAGATCTCTAACATGAAAGCAATGCCCAAAGATTCATTAATGGGAATTTGTGCAAAATGTTCAGTATTATAGTTAATACATAGGAAGTGCTCAATAAATAATCCTTCAAACAATAATGTATTAAATAAGATAAGCTGAATAGGTAAGGGAAGATGAAAGTAATCAGAAAATAGTGACTGAATAACTGTAACATATGACATGCATTCCAGAAATATTTTTAAAAGACACACCAAAATCTTCAGGAAAGTGATATGCATTGTGTGATTGCCAGTAGGTTTTGCAATGTTTTTCCAAGTTAGTTTAAATTATGAATCAAAATTATTTTCAAGAGAAGAGAGATTTTAGTAGCCTGTATGAGAACAGGGATTTGACTTCAGGAAGAAGTTACTTTGTGGTAAGTTTCCTCTTCTTAAACTATCCTTATATATAACCCTAATCTTTCTAATCACTAATTTTTCACTCCTGCCCTGGAATAATAATCAACTTCTGTAATCTCCATTTGTTTCACTGTCTTCATTAAAAATATTTTTGTTCCCCTGTTATTTACCACATACTATCCAACAATCACATCATTCATCCAGGACCCTTCAGAATGTGAAATCAATGTACTTTCCAATCTTATTATATCACACTATCCACCACAGACCATAGTTACCAGGCGTCCAGGGTTTAATTGGCATTTTCTGAACTTCATGGACATAGCTCAGGGCTGACACATAGTAGTTAAATAACAGATGACCCATAAATGAGAAGAAATTCTTGCACATTGAACCACTGGACATTTGCTCACGATGTTACCAAAATACCAAGAATCAGGATTATTCTCCAATATCAGCCATTCCTCTGTGCAGCCTGGCTGAGAAACAGCTGAGGCTGCCAGTAGGGACACCAAGCTCTCTGCCCAGGGGATGCAGCATATACTTATGCTAAAATATGACTGCACTGTATGATGGCTAACTATCTTACATGCCCCTTCTCTCTGATCAACTACTGTATCTTTCTAATACATTTCTGCAATATAGTGTGTATTGTGGTGTGAGGCAGTTTAGAAAGAATCACACCAAATTGTTAACGTGAATTAAAGTGAACAGAATTTCACTTATTTTTTATTTATAAAACAGAAAAATACATAGTATATATTTTATTTTTCTTCTTTCTGTAGGTGGAAAAAAATACACAAACACAAAACCAAGGCAAAACAAAACAAAAACTGAGTCTTAGCAATACTAAGATTTGTGTCAAGATCATGGATTACATTTTATAAGTAAAGATTTTTTTACTCAAAATAATTTCTTCAATGACTTGCTGTGGAATAATTGGAACCTGCCTCCAGAAACTTGAGCTTTGAATGGCAGGTTGGCAAAGTTGCCGTTAAAACTTGTGTCTGTGACTCTCCTCAGCTCTTGAGTCTGCTCTCTCTGCCCCAGACCCTCAGCTCCTATATGGGATCTGGCCATGGTTTGAAAGAAGAGGAGAAATTCACATATATTCTATGCTTTCTACATGCCAGGCCCTGGTCTAGGAACTTCTGTGAATGGTGATTTTTTTGATTACAATAAATTCTTGAGAGAATTATTATTTACTTAATTTTTCAGGTGAAAACACTGGGGTATAGAAGGTAGTTGTATATTACCATTGAGTGATAGAGATGAAAAAGACATTTAAAGCAGTCCTAACCTTGAAAGGATCTATTGACCTATTAACTCATATTTCATCCTTTCCACAACTATCTTTTGAACCTCTAAAAAGTGCATGAAGATATTTTGCCTGTTCTGAGGATCCCCAGGAGGAATAAGTTGAGAAAAGTAAGCAGATACTTGAGTGTGAGGTATCTTGGGAAGACATGAAGGAGATATTTATTCAACCGAGTGATTGTAGGGAGAAGGAGAGAGACTGGTGTCAAGTCCTTGGTCTTCCTGGATCTCACACTACAGGGCCTCGCGAGGCCTCCTCTGCTTAGTGACAGAAGAATCCAGCAGTAAGGATCAATGCTATTGAAAAGTTACCTATTTTCACACTGATTCTCAGTTGAAGTCACTTCTTGTGCTTTTGCTCTGTCTTCCCAGATAATATCATTGTGTTGGTAAATTACTACTCTTTTAATACCACCATAACTAGATATTCTTCTCTTTCAGAAATATTGGCCACTTTCACAATGTTTAATGCCACACATCATGGATTTAATCTATGTCCTTCTCAGAGCATGTCAAATACAGCTAAATTATAATGTCTTCAGAACACAGTGTATTGGATTTCAAGATAAAGCAGATTATAGCAAATATTAATCTTTAAAAATTGATAAGATGAAATATTAAACTATTACAAACAAGATATGCATGTGTAAATTAAATCTTTGTTAATATTTCTAGCATTCGAATATTGAGAACCCGGGTGATGGGGTGATTACTCAAAGGTTACGGCTTATCTCATCAAGTTGCTATATGTTAAATTGTTAGTCTTTTCGACAGAATTATGTGTGGAGAGTGCATTTCTCCAAATGAAACAAGAGAAGCCAATTGATCAACTGAGCTGGATGACATGACTTTATAAGTGCTTCTATTTTTCTTTTGCTAGAATGAATTTCTATCTTTGTTCCAGACGGCCTAAAATTTGTTGCATAATCTATGATTTGAGAAAAAAAATACAAAGGGATGACTTAATTATAATGTGAGATATGACTTTACATATTTTAATATGGATTATGGGGCACATACAGTGTCATTGTATTGCCGAGTGTAAAGAGTGGGAAAATATCACAACATTATGAGGTTAACATCCTGGTTCTGCCCCTTGCAAGCTATGTTAACCTGTACACATAAATTTTCTATAAAATGAGGACAAAGATACTTTTTCATCTAACTCAGAAGGTTGTTATAATACTCATATGATATACAAATAATATTGCATCAACTAAAAAAATTAAACAAAATCTAAGAGAATGTCAGATACCAGATATTTTTGTGATAACATTATTTGCAAATCAAAATATCTATGGAAATAAAAAATGATATTTTTAAATTTGTTCTCTAGCTACAAACTTATATTTTGTGACGAGAAGAGTAATAACATGTTTCATTTAGTTTGTCTATTTAAAATTGAGTCTCTTTTCCAAAGCCAGTCCACTTTTAAACAAGTGTGTTTGCATTGGCTTTAATTAAAATTAGGTTTTATATTTGTCTGTCTCTGCATTGAGCGAATAATTATTTTTAATTAAAAAATCAAGAAATTCAATGTATTTTACACTTGTGTAGTCTCTTCTAAATTTGGGCGGTATGCTGATTTTTAATTAATGCGGGTAATAATTTTAGCAGGCTCTAAACAGTTTACTAAAGCATATAGTTATTTTCACATGCTTGTTTTGTTAAAGGTCAGCCTTTATTTTAGGTGCTACATGGAGGCTCAGAACTTTTATTTTCTCTTTGTAATTTTGCCCATAGAAACCTCAGTTGAAACTCTGATTTAGTTTTTCTGATCTTCTCACTAAAATATATATATGAGGTTTAAAGAATGAACTAACTACACTTAAAAAAGTAAATGCATAGAATTGAACTTGTTAGAACCAATAGGAACTCATAGCATGCACAAAAGTGCATTTGCTGTATGCATAGACACAGCCCGTAACTCTGGAGCAAGACAGAGGGAAGTGCACGCCCCTTAGTCTCTTATCTTATACTCAAGTCACAACAAACAGAGGCACTTCCTGTCTGTTTCTCATGCTCTGACACTTACAACAGCCTACCCTCTTTATTAATCCACAGGGTTCATCTTTATTAAATAAGAGAGCGGGAAAGTAGGACCGTGTAGATTGATGGTTTTACTGCTTTTCTGAAGGAAGGGAAGTGATCCCCAAAAGAAAAAGCTAGCAGGTAAAAGCAGGACAGGAATTACTCTGTGTGTGCTCGCTCCATTGGCTTGTACTGACAAGGAATGAGAGGGTATGGTTAGACGTCTGTGGTATGTCAAGCAGGATGACCTTGGGTGAAAGCTTGGTAAACATGGACTTCAGGAAAAAGACAGGCCCAACCAACTCCTCTTGAGAACCAAGTGGGGAATTTGTGTCAAAGTCCAAGAGACCATCATTAAAACCAAGAACAATAAGTAGGTTGGAAATTATCTGGGATATTCTCTTTGTCTTAATCAAAGCATAAATAAATCCAACACACATGATACTCATAATACACACCAAATCCTGCCACGTACCGTTAACCGCCCACTTATACCATCCTGAGGGGTAAGCACTAGAGTCCCCTTCATCTGTCTCAAAACGTTTGTGCTAAACTTGGTCCTAAAATCCATGGCCTCTCTAAACTCTTCAACCTTTCTGGACTCCAAGTTAGCTATAGCACACTTGGACTTCAAGTGCTCTCACGACTTTCTTTGCAAATAGAGCAGTGTCTGAATTCCACACAGGGATTGCTGCCTGTGCCCTTCCTGACCCGTGCTTGGCTCTGACCACACTTTTCACCAATTCCCCATTACATCCTCTATGCTGACCTTACTTTTGGCCCTTTCAAACAGCAATTCTTCTTTTCTTCAGGGCAGGTGCTCCAATAGTCGTGAGCCCAATGTCCCTATGCCATCTTCAGACATTTCTTTAAGATCTCAGCTTGAATGCCCAGGATCAGGCCTTCTGAGCACACACCACATAAAGCTGTTCATGCTCCCTAAGCCCATCATCGCCTACTGAAATACTTAGGGGTTAGGATTTTATGATGATGATGACCAGTATCTCATAAGAATTCTTATTCTGATTTCATCATTTTTTTTGTCTTCCCCCAAGATAAAAAGCGGTGCATAGAGCTATTACATCATCTGTGTGGATTTTCTCATTTATCAGTCAGTAAAAGAACTGTCTTAAATCTTTACCAATACTTTCTTTATGGTCTGGGCAGGGTGGCTCATGCCTGTAATCCTGGGAGAATTGCTTGAGCTCAGGAGTCTGAGACTAGCCTGAGTAAGAGGGGCAACCTTTCTTTACTAAAAATAGAAAAAAACTACCTGAGTATTGTGGTAAGTGCCTGTAGTCCCAGTTACTCAGGAGGTTGAGGATAGAGGATCACTTTGAGTCCAAGAATTTGAGGTTACCTTGAGCTCAACGCACACGGCACTCTACCCAGGATGACAGAGTGAGAAAAACAAACAAACAAAATGGTTCTTTATAAATTATATTTAGTGTAGTAATAGCATTGTTATAGCTTAATATTTACATGTTGATAGAATATTATTTTCTCTATTCAAATATTTTTAAGGCATTTTATTAATATCTATGTCAGATAAAATTTTGCTAGATTTCTCAATCTTTTCTTTTTTTTTTTTTGGCAGTTTTTGCCTGGGGCCAGGTTTGAACCTGCCACCTCTGGCATACAGGGCTGACGCCCTACTCATTTGAGCCACAATTTCTGAATCTTTTATGATAATTTTTGGCTTTATCTAAAGAAATTAACCTCTTTAAACATGTAGAGTTTCTATAAGGAAATATGTATGTATTTGATATTTTTATCATATTATTTATTTTTAATCATTTCATTTTTAAATTATTTCAAGATTTCTTTTAGGTATTAGAAGTAATTTTATTCTCTTAAATTCAAAAAATATCAATTTTTTTCCTTTTTTATTTTAAAATATTGAGTAGATGGGGTGCTCATTTTTCTGTTCTTGAGACACTTTGCTAAAGAGAATGTTCTTCATCTCCATCCAGGTAAAATAAAAGATGTAATGTCTCCATCTTTCTTTTATGGCTGAATAATATTGGGCCCACACGAGAGGAACAACACAATTAAATTCAGATAAGGAGGAGGGTTTCAGTAAACTTCCACCTGGCAGGTACAATGAGATGTATATGGCACCCCCACCCCCCCACCGTGTGAAGGATTCAAATACAACTGGAAGGTTTCCTAGAAAATAAATGCAAATAATGTGACCTCACTGTATTTACCCTTATAAAGGGTGTCCATAAAGATTGTGGGAAATTTATTATGTCAGACTTTATGTGCACCCTGTATTAATCTGAAACAATAAAATAAAATATAATAAAATATTAAGGAAGCACAAATGTTTGTGCTGTACCGATACCTTGTATACTGTTTAAGTAGGGCTTTTAATGTGCCCATCAACAAAACAGTGTTCACTGCACCTGATAGGTAAGTTTTTTTCCCCTCAGCCAACTTTGATTCTCTCCCACTCTCAGTTCTTGGTCTCCAATGTTCTTTACATGTCTCTGTGCCCTTGTGCACTCACGATTTAGCTCCTGATTATTAGTGAGAACATGTAGTGTTGGTTTTTCCATTCCAGATATACTTCACTTAGGATAATGGTTTCTATCTCTGTTCAAGTTGCTGCAAAGGACATCATTTCATCCCTTTTTATGATTGAGTACTATTTCACACAGTGTATACACACACACATTTGAAAGAGGGAGAGAGAAGGAGCTCTCACACCTTTTCTTTATCCACTCATGAAGTGATGAGCACCAAGGTTGATTCCCCATCTTTACACTGGGTTGTGATGGACATCCACGTGCAGGTGTCTTTCTGATAAAACGACTTCTTCTCCACTGGATGGATACCTGGTGGTAGAGTTGCAGAGCAAATGCTAAGTCGACATTTATTTCTTTGAAGAATCTCCATTCCCTTTTCCACAGAGTTTGTACTCATTTACAGTCTCATCCACAGTGTGTAAGCTTTCCTTTTTCTCTGCATCCACACCAGCAGCTACCGTTTTTGACCTCTTAATAATGACCATCCTAGTAGGGATGAACTGGTATCTTACTGTGGTTTAATTTGCATCTGCATGATGATTAGTGGTGCTGAGCATTTCCTGGCATATTTGTTGGCCATTTATCTATTTTCTATTGAAAAACTTCTGTTCATGGGTTTTCCCCACTTTTTTGATGTGTTTTCTTTCTTTTCTTGTTGATTTGAGTTCTTTATAGCCCTTTCGTCAAAGTACAGTTTACAAACATTTCCTGAAGGCTGACTGTTCATTCCGCTGATTATTTCCTTTGCTGTGAAGAAGCTTTCTTATTTAACTAAGTCTATTTCTTTCTTTCTTTCTTTCTTTCTTTTTTTTTTTTTTTTTTTTTTTTTTTTTTTGCTATATTTGCCTTTGAGGTCTTATTTATAAATTCTCTGCCTAGGCTGATGTCTAGAAGAGGTTTTCCTGCATTTTCTTCTAGTATTTTTATTGTTTCATGTCTCATATTTAAGTATTTTATTCAACTTGTGTTGATTTTTGTAGATGGTGAGAGATGGGGATCTGTTCATTCCTCTGTGTGTGGCTATCCAATTTTTCTAGCACCATTTATTACATAAGGCTTCATTTCCCCATGTATGTTGATATCTGTTTGTTGATGATCAATTATTTGTAGTTCAGAATTACAGTCAGATGGAAACTTTTGAGGTAATGAACATGTTATTACCTCTGTTGTAGGGATGGTTTTATATGTGTATGCATATGTTATAATTTATAAAATTACATATATTAATTTTGCACAGGGTTTCACATATGAATTACATCCAAATATAACTTTTAAAAAGTACCAGTGAAGCTCTACAATAGAGTTAGGCCTAAATATTTGTTTAATAAATCTAATCACATGATAATTTTTTGAACTCTTGCATTTTGAAGGATATAGTATAGAAAGTGCATTATGTATGCACTTTTACTACATCTGTAACAGAGGTAATAAAAAACACTGAAATAAAAGTATTTCCTTTTGTATCATGGCAATAAAACTCAGTGTGATAAAGAATAATACCAAGATTAGAGAGATAATAAATAGGAAATCAAGAATCTGAACTGAATTATATATGATTACAAATAGATATGCAATCAAAAGCAACAAAAATGTAAAATAAAATAATTGTAAAAGTATAGAACTTTTTAAAAGCTTGAATAAATCGAATCTGATGCAATTTTCTTTTACATAAACTTTCTGATAACAGTTACTATTTTAAGGCTGTGTAATATTCCCTGGTATATGTATACCACAATTTATTAATCCATTCATAGGTCGACGGGCCCTTGGGCTTCTTCCATGACTTGACTATTATGACTTGAGCTGTAATGAACAATCTGGTGCAAATATCTTTGTTATAAAGTGATTTTTTGGTCTTTTGGATATACACCTAGTAGAGGAATTGCAGGATCAAATGGCAGGTCTACTTTTAAATCCCTGAGTATTCTCCATACTTCTTTCCAAAAGGGACGTATTAGCCTGCACTCCACCAGCAGTGCAGAAGAGTTACCTCTTTTATGTTCACATGGATGGAGCTGGAACATATCCTACTTAGTAAAGTATCTCAAGAATGGAAGAAAAAATATCCAATGTATTCAGTACTATCATGAAATCAATTTACAACCACTCATACTTTCATATGAAGAATAGGTCACAACTATGGCCCAAGATGAAGGAGGGGGAGGGGGAATGGAAAGTAGGGGGAGAAAGGAGGTCAGATTGAAGGAGGGTGAATGATGGGATCACACCTATGGTGCATAATGTGAGGGTATATGTCAGATCTACTAGTATAGAGTCTAAATGTCTTAACACAATAATTAAGTAAACAAGATGAGATATATATTAACCAGTGTGATGTAAGCATTCCTAATTCTATGTGAAATTAGCACATTGTACCCCATAAATGCATTAATGTATACATGATTTATGTATTTATGATTTGATTAAAAATAAAACCAAGAATTGTTACACTAAAATGGAGACCAGGACTGAAAAATCCCTGAATTACACTTCACTAATGACCTCAGCCTTCCAAATCTGCAAACATAAACAAAATGCAGTGAGCTATTTTTTGCAAAGGTCTCTATTTAAAAAAAATAATAACTTAAGCTCAGCCAACTAGAAGTAGCCAACAAAATTGTTATGTAACTACAGACTTTTCAAAGATGGGAACTAAAATAAAGTCTTAAGCCTCCCAGCTGACTGAATGGATCCCCTTGCCAAGATATTGGAAATAGTAACAAAAATTTTGTGCACTGATATAAAAAGCTGTCAATTATGTATAGCTTGGAAAATGATAAATTTAAGAAAACAATGCAGAATTAGATGATTGATATTAAACAATACTTTGTACAAAGTATTCAGAAGAATATATACCAACCTGTTAACAGTAGTTTCTTCTATAAATGAAATGAGTTTTGAAGAAAAAGGAAACTTTCACTTTCTAAAGATCTGTATAATTTGGGGTAGTTAACAGTAAGTATCACTTTATAATTAATAAAAGGAGAAAAATAATTGTCACCATTTGGCAGAAAAAAAGTTACTTTCATATAATTTTTTCTACTCTTTTATATTTATTGAGCTACAGTGACTGTCTACATCATGATATCAGATTATCAAGCTGAACAACAGCAAAAATACACAGAGAAAGTACTAAAGAGATAAAAACATAATGTGGCAAAATTCTCCTTCATAACTATATTAATGCAGCAATAAGAAAAGCAGTGTGGGCAAGAATAAATATTAACAATAATAATAAAACGCACCTAAAAGATCACAATAGCTTCCCCTAACCTCTGACTCTCTAGGACTAGGAATCTTGATAATCAAAAATCATTCTGCAGGCTCCTAGTTCATTTGCCATTCCACATTTCTAGCCAACTGTGTCCACTCTCTTCTCTACCTTCAAGGCTGTATCACTTTCTCTTCCATCCTCACTTTCACCTGATGACTTTGCTAATTAATAGAAAACCTTCCCAAGTCCACCCCTGACCTGTGTCTACCCGGGTTTTCAGTCTGTGCACACGCACTACCATCTTACCTGCTCTGGACAGAACAGCCTGAAGGCTGTTCCCTCTATCCCGTCTCCTCCGTTCCTGTCAATGGTATAACTATATCTGTTCTTCTTCCTTCTTCATGTATTACCAATTTTCCCTCTATACCTCAACTCTCTTGTTATGCTACAGATGTTCTTTTATTTCTCTCATCGTACAGAAAGAAAAACACACAATTTTTTCTCTTGACCACTCTTTTCCCTCCAGCTCGCTTCAGCTAGTTGTTTCTCATTTCTCAGCAAAACATTTAAAAATTGTTTATGGTCCTTGATTCCAACTTCTTTCCTCTATTTCAAATGCTGAACTCTTTCCAACTGAGTATTTTTTATCCACTCTTATTCACTTCCCCCAATGACCTTTGATTAATTCAAAGGTCAGCACTTGATTCCTATCTTACTTAATCTATCAACAGTATATCACAGTTTACAGAGTCCCTTGGGTTTATCTTCTATGAACTACTTTCTTCCTTCAGGCGAGGTCTTCTGGGAAGAATGTGGTGAAGTTGGGTGTGCAGAATGTTTGTAAGGAGTGACCTCAGTACTAGCACATATGGAAGGCACAGGGAGAAAGCAAGATTGAACACAGTGAGGAGGTGAGCTGTGACGCAGGATTAACAAAAGCTCCCCCAGCCCACCCCAAGACGAGGTCTGGAGCTAAAGTAGCCCATCAGAGGAGTCAGAACTTGAACCAAAATGGCCAGGCCTATAAACCTCCAGTCCAGTCAGCCTCTGGATGAAGGCCTCCCTGAGAACAACATGGCTTTGACTGTTGTTGGCTGTGAGGTCACTGAAGATAGTCTACTGACAGCAATTTCAGCTGCCAGGATAATAAATGCCTCCTCGAAGCAAGGGCGGCATTTTATCTCTCCATGATTCCCTGCTTTTCCTCTGGTTCCACTGACTTTGCTTTGGTTTCATCTCATCTCTCTCATTCTAAATGTTAAAATGCCCTGGGGATCAGTCCTTGAAATTTTCCTCTTTTCCAACTCTAATTACTCTTATGACCATCTCTTCTGAGAATGCAGGAGAGCTCATGTGTGTACAATGTATGTCCTAAGCCTTAGCTTGTCTCTCAAACTCATAGCCTCAGCATTTGAATACCAAAAATTCTTCTGATGTTCTCCTCAGCCACCGCATACTAATCAAACACTCACCCCCTTCTTCATCTCAATAGATGACAACTCCATGAAAGAAAGAAGAAAGAAAAGCAGCGCCTGGAGACACCAGTCATCATTGACTCCAATCTGTCTCGTACTCCATGTACAATTTGTCGCCAGACACAGACAGCTCTATCTGAAATATACACTCAGACGAGGACCCCTCCTCACAGCTTCACCGTTCTTCCCTGGTCCAAACCTCCATCTACAGCCAGAGTCCTCCCTCTAAAATAAGAAGCAGGCCATGTCATCCTTTTGCATTGTTTTCTCTTTTTTTTTATTTAAAAACCTGTCACAATGGTCTCAGGTGTCCAAGGCCATGCGCGAGGCTCTCTGACGCCTCTCACCTTGTCTCCCATCACTACCCCCTTCTTCTCTCTACTTTACATCACTATTTTGCTTTAGCATCTTATTCCTGCTAAGTGCAAAGCCAGATAGAATGTTCTTCCCGGGAGCTCAGGCTGCTTCCTTCCTCACCTCGTCTGCATCTTTTCTCCCCTATCACCTTCAGAGTGAGGCACTCCCTCACCATTCTATTTAACATTTACCCCTTTTCTTTGCCTGCATCAGTGTTTTCCTCAGCTCTAGCATATTATACACATCTCATTTATTATTTTTTAATCATTTGATTTTACCCCATGTATATGTATGGGGCAAGGATTTCTGACTTTATTTATTTATTTATTTCACTGATGCCTAGAAGAAGGCCTGGTACATCACTGGAACTCAATAAACTTTTGTTTTCATAAGGGAAGTAAGAATGGGTGTAATAATTGATGCATGGCCTTCCAATATGAAATTTAAGTTTGAAAGTACTTGAATGGTTACTCTTTGTATTTTAATAGTATTCTAAAAATGGACGATATCTCCCACCTGACCTGCAGCAGGAAAAAGAGACTGAGAGGTAACTGGTTTCCAGGAAGAGCTCTCTAGAGCAGAGCGTAAAGCATGATGTGTCTGTGGACATCAGAGGATGAGTTGCAGCCCAGAAATTCATGAGTAAGTTGCTAGGTTTCTTTCTCCCACCATTCTGAACCCATCAAGGACTGACTCAGCTTTTGATCCCACTCAATTACTCACAGATACAGAGAACTATGATATATGTTTTAACAAATTGGCTCTAAGAAATGCTGACTGATTCCTGTTTTATTCCTTGCTTATTTAGGATTATATTAATCATTTTTTAATTCCCCCAAATATTTTTTCCTGGCATTGATTTCTATTTCATTCAGTTGAGAGGAGGTACTTTCACATTAGTCATTTTGAACTTACCAAAGCTTATTTTATAGAACACTACTATGTGTTCTACCCTGAAAAGCATTCATGTGTGCTTGGCTGATGTGGGATGGGGAAACTGATATCCATGTATGTGATGAGGAGCTTGTTTGTTGTTCAGGTCTGTTTTCTTAGTTGATCTCTGCATGTTTATCGATTGCTGAAAAGTGTAAATGTCCAGCTGTCTTTTGGGAACTGTGTTTGCCTCTGTCAGTTTCACGTCACGTATTTTGTGGCGTGGTATGTTAGGTACAGGAATGACAATTTCTCAGGATGCTGGCAGAAGTTTTTCCAGTGAAAAAGTGGCCCTGAGAATAGGAAATCTGCAAGCCCACACACACACCTACCTCTCTATTCCCATTTTCTGCCCTTCATCTTCACAGACCCTGGTTCTTAATGGACACCATGTTTAGTCAAATTATTTGCTCTCTATTGTCATGGAGTCCCCCAGCTGTGTCCCATCTGAACTGTCTTCTCTGCACACCTGAGCTCTGCCCATCTACCCTGCAGTCACCTGGAGGAATCTTTTGTCTTCAGATTCCTTTATTTCAGTGTGCCTGCCATTGCCAGGGGTAAGTAGCTATTCAAGAAATATTTTTAAACAAATAAGTGAATTTGTGTGAAATGAATATATGAATGGGAAAGAATTTATTTAGATAGTTCCAGAGTCACCAATCCTAGCACTTAGTTCAATTTACCTATTTTTTTTTTTAAGAAATAAAACTCCCATTTCCTGAGATGTAATATGGAGGCAGTCTGTTAATGAGAAGATAACTGGTTTTAGAATCAGTATTTCTAGGTCATAATCAAAGTCTTCTTACCTGTTATCCATGTACTAGAAAATGAATTTTATTGTTTATTAGTTGAAAAGACTCCATTTTTTAAAATCTGAAATGAGGACTATGGTCACATATCAGATGGTTTGTTGGTGGTGCTATGGTTACTACTGAAAATATATTTATGATTTTATTTGTTGTCTGCTTATTTTTTGATGATTAAATAGCATATGCAATACATATTTGGCCCTAAGCCGATGGTTGACTCAGAATGGTTAGTATTGTTAGCCCAACTCTATATAAGAGTCACTCTAAAAAAGTAATTATTTCTGTACAAGTGAGCACGGTCTTTCTTCTCCGAGAACCCTGGAAGACAAACAGTCGCAGACACTGTGATGTATTTATTTCTGAGGATCCAATGGTTGTCTCCAATCTTTGAGGAAAGGAAAAACCTAATTTTCATCCATTGACATGGAGAGATTGTGAATTTCCTCAAAATGTATCACAAACCCATTGGGAAGTTATAGTGCTTCAAAAAGCCAAACTATTTATAGCATACTGTGTCAGAAAATCTCCAAATTCACAAGCATTTACAAAGTTTCATGGAAGGGTGAAGACCTTATTTTTGTGAGGAGAGAAAGAATCTGTGATAGCAGCCAGTCCAAATTTCACTGTTATCTTTGGCGATGAATGCTCTGCTTCCACACATCACGTGGTACAAGATTACGTATTTTTAATCAATTTCAGCTGCCGTTCCTTCTATGATACCTTTCACCATTAAAGATCTGAGCCTCACTCATATAAAATAATGGCTATTGGTCTTCTTTAAATCAGCTTTTGAATTTTGTTTGACAGTTGCTTTCTCAATCTGTGAAATGGAAACTTGAAAGACAGAGATGACTTTCTTCATTCCCATAGGCATTTGGAAGGTTTATATAAATTATTTAGGTCTCATTTCTCACTATAAAAAAAGAAAATGAAAAGGATTATTTCTTCACAAATTTCTACCATGAGGGTCTTCAAAAGCCCTACCATTTAGTGAGTAGAAGAAACATATTCTCTGAATTGGACTAAAAACATATAGTTCTGCATCAGTGGGAATAGCCCTGCTTAAGAAGGTGCTGTTCTGTGCTGTGTTGATGTAATTCTCCTCAAAAATATAAATATTACATATTTGTGTCATCTATGTTTCATCTGTTCAGAACAAATTTGGTAAACTACATAACATGAAAGTTAAATTACAAAATCTGGAGTCAGACACCTCCTGCTCTGTGGGCCCTTTGCCGTGACCTTGCCCTGCGGTGCCTCAGGTGGGTCAGCCCTCTGAGCAGTGTTCCAGCAGTCCCTTTCCTGTAAGTTTGACATGAAGATTAAACAAGAAAAAGAAGCAAAAAGAAAGTAGCAGTGTCAAAGAGAAACATTTGTTATCATCATTATAATAAGAAGAAGAGAAGAGAAATAAGAATAAGAAGAGAAAGATTTGTTATCATCACTATTATCATTTTTCTAAACATCTTCTTTAAAATTACCTTAAATTCTGCAAACAGTGCTTTTCTACATTTATAATACTTGCAAATCCCAAAACCCAAACTAGATACCATAAAAGCAGTTTGAGTTCACAGATTCTGGCAGCTTTCAGATTCTGTGACTGTGCGTGACATAAGGTGAAGAAGCCTCTAAGGTTTTCTGCACAGCCACACAGCCCCTCACCCTCCGACCGGGCCCGGCTGCCAGGGCTGAGGCCCCACACCAGCTTGTGAGGGCCACAGCTCGGTGAGAAGCTGATCCCCAGACACTAGACTCAAGCTACACTACTAGGTATTTTCTAAGATAGAAATATCCAAGCAGTAATTGATGCCCCAATCCTGGAAAAACAGCTAAGAATAAAAGCCCTAAGAAGAGGAGCAGATTAAATAAACCAACGGTGGGATCACAACTCAGTAGCTGGAAGAACTGGAGCATAACCTGACTACATGCATATGGTTTTGTTTTTTCCTCTGCAGCTCTTTGCACACTCATGATTAATAAATTAATTATTTAGAGTTGCGTATTCTGTATATGTCTTTTTATATGAATAATAAGCTAAATAAGGACACAAACTTCTGTCACTTTATTCACTTCTCCAGAGATAGCGGTGTCCAGCAGGCAGTCATAACCTGTAAGTGTTGATGGAATGAGTAAAAAGAGGAAGGTGGGTCCCCGGTGATTTAGGGGAAAGGACGTAGAGGGCTTGGAGTTTCCCCAAATGAGCGAGAATGTGCCTGGCCCCTACACCTGTTCTGTTGACTACAACAGTGCGATGGAGATGAATGACTGTGAACCATGGCAGATAAGGGACAGAGATTAAATGATGGAGATTCCAGCAGAAATACTTCTATACTCAACATTAGATTAAGACTAGTGTTTCCTGTAAGAAACTCATTAGATTTGAAATTTGCCTGGTTTAGGAAATTTTAATCTGAATTCAGAAACTTCATCCACTCGGGTTCATGATGAGGATTAAATTTGACAATGTAGGAAAGCAGCCCCTTCCTGAGATTGGAAAAGAGCTCCATGCTTCTTTCATTGTTTTTGTGCTTCCCCCGTCTCCCCTTTTAAAAAACTTTCTAGAGCTTAATCCTGCAAATTTGAGATACAAACTTGCTAAATAAATTTATTTCTTCATCAAGGAGTAGATGGTTAGATGGAGAAACAGGTGAATGGAAAAGTGTCTGAATTAACTGAACACTGTTCCAGGATTTGTTTTCAATGTCATAGTTGGGTCAAAAGGTTTCATTAGGACAAGATTCAAGGGACCTTTTGACTTTGCAACACACCTGAGAAGGGGCATGTGGCCGTCACCCCGTGAATTCATCCTGGCTTCATTAATTTTGACGCAAGTCTGGTGTCAGCTTGGGCACAGTCCAGGTTACACCTGTCCCCATTTTGCACCCAGCTGGAAACTGCCCTTTCATGATTTCCCTGCTATTAAAAATCTCCTGCTGTAGCTTATGATCTAGTATAATCCAGATCAACAAACTCAGACATGTGGAATGGTTCCAGTAATCTCAATGCCAAGACAAAATTACCACATAACTCCTGTGCAGGTGGTAAACAGTTTCCTTGGAAGCCAACGTGACTTAGCTTCATGAGCCCTCTGCCTGCTGATCTTCTACCTATAATTGAATGTTGACCTCTTGCCATGAAGACTGTTCAGAGTCCCTTAAGAGTGATGCATTGGCCTCTTGTGTGTACATGAATGACTTACCTTCAACAAATATTTACTGGTATATATTGTTGGTTGGGCCTTGTGTTGACATTGTAATTTAAAAAGTAAAATTCTTTATCCTCCCTGTCCTTGAAGGTAATACAAAAATTAGACTTTAAAATAGGTAGTACACATATGATGGCGTGATCATTAACACAACAGAAGTATGAGCAAAATATCTATTTACTTTAGGACTGTGTTTATTTATTATACAAAAACTACTTTTTACAGTTAAGTGAAAACTGTTACATTTTTCACGTTCATCGAACACTTTCTTTTTTTTTTTTTTAATAGGGGATTCTTACAACAATATAAAGATTCCTCTACTCTCCCCATATTTTTTCATATCAGTATGTGATGTCAAACAGACTCCGTGGATTACCCTAAATGGCAAACCAGTAAATGTCAACCGAGCTCAAATCAAGATCTTCTGATGCTCAAGGCAGTGCTATCTCTGTGGATCCTACTACTTTACTTTGTGATTTACACCACACTGAAGGCTGGAGCATCTCTGCCACTTCACTGCCACCTTCACCCAGCACCTAGTACTGTGCCTTTCAAATAAGCAACATACGGACCGACGTCAGGGGTTTTCAGGATCTCTAAGGCCTGACTTAGAGTCTGGTAGTTGTGTTGTGCTAACCAGGCAACCTCGTTCTTAAGTAACCCAAGCCTCTGTTGCTAGTGATATATATGTCTAGATGAATACTTATTTAGTTGTGTTTTGAGGATTAAATCATCAATGTATATAAACACTTCAGAATAGCTCTTATGCCAATGGAAGGGGCTGTTCAAACATTTTTCTTTGTTATCCTTTCTACGTTTTTCTTACAGATGAAGGACAGTCAGCTCTAAACACTGTCATTATAAAGTCTGTGATATTAGTTTAGTTCTGTGCTTTTTCTTCATGTAAGAATAGGACTTTCTATAAATTTACAGGTCCAAGTTCAGCAGTTCTTCCAACCCACTGTCAATTGACGAACACTGCAGGAGAAACAAGGCCGTATCCCTCACAAGTTTACTTCGTGCCTCACTGAAGAGCTAGCAGTCCAGAAGTGATTAAATGACGGATGGTGGCAGTTCCTGACTCACAGCCCTTAAGATTTCTTCCTGTTCCCTTGTCAGCTGACAGTCTGTGCAGCCTGATCCCAGATTGCCAGGCAGTGACAACTTTTCTCAGAAGCCTTTTCTTGAGACCTTCAAACCTGACATGGTCTTCTCTCAGAAACATGATAGCTGGTTTCCCCCATGATTATTCATTTGTCATTTAATAGGTAAAATACTTTGAGGGGCAGGAAGAAGATTGGGGTTATTTTTTAAAAGAGATTATTGTTGGGAATTGTCACAATATTGGGACACTCTGGAAAGTCAGAGTCCAATATGAAATGCTGCATCTGGCATGCACTACTTGTAGTCTGTGATCTTTCTATCTTTTTAAACAAACACAGTCACTTACATACGCACTGAAGAGTTCTCTGGAGAATCACCATCCATCTTGACACCTGTAATCGATGCTGACTCAACCGCAGGATGTGCTCTGGGGGCTGCTGGTAACCAGCAGGCACAGCAGCCTTACAGATCACTGGGTGGGGTGGTTTCCAGTTCTGCACACATTCACCACTTCTAAATCTGCCTGCTTCCAATGTGTTTGGCATTCAGCAACTTTTTGCAGCCTTGACTAGACTTGACAGCTGCCTTCAGGGTATTGTTTTATCTTTGTACACCCATCCACCACTGCCTAATGGTGCCTAACACCCACAGAGTTCTTGCCTCGCCTATACACAGAATGCAAGAGATTGAATAAGGGAGTGATTGGAAACGCCTCTTCAGGGATATTTCCATCTCTTTTCTTTCTTCATTCTTACCTCCTGCTTTTCTCTTCCTCTCTCTTCTCTCCTCTCCCTTCTCTGATTTATCTTTCTTACTGTTATTACAGCAACAGCATCAGTGGTAACAGTGGTACAGAGGTTGTCAGCTCTGCTGTCAGATTATTCATGGTTCAAATCCTGCTCTATCACTGCTTGCCTAGGTAAATGAGTGACTTACATAAATCAGTATGTCTTGCTTTATAAAAGAGGAATGACGCTTATCCCAATGAGCTGTTTTGGGGAATAAATAGAAATATGAATTCTTATTAGTAGAGCTTTGATGAAATCACTATTTCAATAAAAGGAAGCTGTTAGTATCACTGACATAATCATTTTTATCCAAAAATCAAGTATTTTCAGGAGAAACATCTTTAAAATATTGAATCAAGGCCATTTGAAGCCCCACTGAATGTTTTGCTGAATCTGTATTAGAAAAACTATTGACAAAAGATTTGGAGGCTGAAGATTGAAGCATTAAAAAGTATATTCAAATCAGAAAAACAGGGGGGAGATTATGACCATGTATGAATTGTTCCTAAAGACAACAAAAATATAGTAGGAAAAAATAAATCCTATGAAATATTTAGAGATGTCAGAAGAGAATCCACTGAAGACCTTTATACCTCCTCATGTTGCTTCCTTCCGGTGTGTATTTTAATTTGCATTGTTATGCATTTTAATGAAATAGTGCTACATAATAATTCAAACTAAATTTTATCGTGAACACCAGACTATTAAAAAATAAGATTTTTACTATCAGACTACTGTGTTTCTCTTTTAATTATTTTTTTGTTTAATATAAAAATATAAACTATTGCTTAGGATCCTCTATTCACCTCATTCTCCCCTTTCTCCACTAGAAACTCTAGAGCTGAAGAATTTGGTTTTGAATCTCATTCTAGAGCTTATCTTCTGTCTGACTGGAGAATGTCACTGCCAGCATCAGTAAAGCTCCACGCATCCTCCAAGTGACATCTGGCCAACAAATGAACTGATAAAGTACACAGAGCACACACTGACCACCACGTACCCACTGCACACCAATGCATTGCCACATCCGCTGTGTGACCACTGCCTGTCATGACACTGCCATGTCTCACCCAGCTGTGACAGTGACAAGAACAGGGACACGCAGGGAGCAGCAGCATCACAGCCTCACTGTGCATCCTCCCTTCTCCTATTCGGTCAATCTTCTGGAATGGGACTCCAGCACCCATCTAGATACCGTTCCCTCTCTTCACTGGACAACAGAGAGTTCTCCGCAGATGAGAACAGGTGAATCATAAAGATGTCTGCTTTGAGCTAAGAGAAGAGATATTAGATGACAAGGAATTGGCCTAAGAACTCTGGCAATGTGGGCGGCACCTGTGGCTCAAAGGAGTGAAGCACTGGTCCCATATGCCAGACATGGTGGGTTCAAACCCAGCCCCGACCTTCCCCCCCAAAAGAACTCGGGCAATGAACCTACTACCTCCAGCATATGGGGTCGGCACCCTACTCCTTTGAGCCACAGGTGCCACCTTGAATAGACAATAGACATTTTTTTCAAAGATATACAAGGTGCTCAACATCACTGAGGAAATCAAAATTAAAATCACAGTGAGATATAACCTCAAACCCACTAAGAAAACTAAAATCAAAAAGAGAGATAATATCAAGCATTAGTGAAGTTATGAAAAATTAGAACCCTCATCATTTCTTGGGAGAAATGTAAAATTTTGTACTCTCCTTGCCAACAACCTTGTAGCTTTTCAAAATGTCAAACCTAGAGTTGCTGTACGATTCAACAATTCCACTTCTATGAATTTACTGAAGAAATTTAAAAATGTTTATCCTCACAAAGACCCACACATAAATATCCATAGCAGCATTATTCATAGTAATCAGAGGGTTGAAACGACCTACTATCCATAAACTGATGAATGGATAGACAAATGTGGTCCGTTCATCCAAAAGAACATTATTCCATAATACAACGGAATGAAGTACTGATATGTGCTGCAAACCGGATGAACCTTGAAAGTGATACGCTTAAAGAAAGAAGCTGGCCACGGAAGGACACAAAATGAAATAATTCTATTTATATAAAAATTCCAGAGTAAATGAATTTATAGAGAGAAAGTTCTGAAACAAGGCCGTATCCCTCACAAGTTCTTACTTCATGTAAGAATAGGACTTTCTATAAATTTACAGGTCCAAGTTCAGCAGTTCTTCCAACCCACTGTCAATTGACGAACACTGCAGGAGAGGAGCGGTTTCCAAAGTATCCAAGGAGCAGATAATGTTGAGTGATGCTGATGTGTGCGTCCTTCTGGGTTACAGGGATAAAGTATTCTAAAGCCAGGCAGGTGTGGTGGCTCAGTCCTAGTGCTTTGTGAGGCCAAGGTTGGGGAATTGCTTCAGGCCAGGAGTTCAAGGTCGGCCTGAGCAAGTGTAAGATCCCAGCTCTTTAAAAATTAGAAAAATCAGCTGGGCATCGTAGCACACACCTATATCCTTCGCTACTCAGGAGGTTTGGATGCAGGAGTATCTCTTGAGCCCAGGTGTTTGAGGTTGCAGTAAGCTATGATGACACCACTGCATTCTAGCCCCAGTGACAGAGAGAGACCTGTCTTTAAAAATCTAAAAATAACTAATGTTGATTTTGGCATAGTATTTAAATATATGAAAAACTACTGAATTGCACACTTTTGTTTATTTAGTTTTTATTTCAGAATGTTAGGGGGTACAGATGTTTTGTTTACACTTTTTTTTGTATAGATTGTGTCAAAGTTATACAGGTAAGTGTGCCCTTCCCCCAGACTGTGCACACGATACCCAAAGGGTTTCAATGTCTCCACCCCTACTCTCTCCTCCCCCCAGATTGATTTGCACTGAGATTTGCTTTCATATGTGCATTTAAGTGTTGATTGACTAGTTCCAATTTGGTATTGAGCACGTGTGTTTGTTTCTCCTTTTTAGGATGTTTCACTTAGAAGAATGGTTTCCAGTGCCCTTCAAGTTGTCCAAAGTGATACTAGGTTGCCATTTTTGTGGCTGAGTAGTTCTCCATAGAATGCATGTACCACACGTTATTAATCTCCATAGATTGGTGGGCACTTGGGTTGTTTTCATGGCTTTGTGATTGTGAACACTTCTGTGATAAACATTACTGTGCAGGTGTCCTTTTTATAAAGGGAACTTCTTTTTCCCATTGGATTTATACTCAGCAGTGGGATTGCTGGATCGAGTGGTATGTCTATGTTAAGCTCTTCAAAACCACAATGAGGTACCACCTAACTCCAATGAGAATGGCTCATATTAATAAGACCCCAACAACAGATGCTGGCAGGGATGTGGAGAGAAAGGAACTGCTATACACTCTTGGTGGGACTATAAAATAGGGCAATTTCCATGGAAAATTGTGTGAAAATAATGTCAAAGAACTTAATTATATACTCTTAAAAGGTGAATTGTATGTTATATCAATTATATCTCAGTAAAGCTATTATTAAGAAAGCAAAATAATAGACCTCCCCTTCAGACTACATGACTTTGTACTGTTGCCCATAGATTGGAACTGGGAACTTCTGTCCATTATTTATAAGCCCTGTCCAGCACATTACACCTTTGGGGAAGTCTTTATAAAGACCAGATTCTGATTCCCCAGTCTAACGGAATGTGCTATCCCGCAGGTCTTCACTGGTGCCCAGTGCTGAGATCAACCCACACCTGTCATGTTACAGCAGTTACCCTGCCATTATGACACAGGGGCATCAGAGAGCAAACTCGATAAAAAACAAAACAAACAAACAAAAACCCCACAGGTCTAAGGCTTTGTCTGAGTTCTGTTGGGTTGTATTGCTGAGGAAATTTACAAACTTGCCTTTTGCATGAGAAAGCAGAGGAAGTTGCTGGCAATAAATAAAATTCAATGAGTTTTATGACCATTTATCAAAGACTTTCACTTTGTGTTTTGAAGCAGGTAAAACAATAACAAATACTGGGGATATAAAGTTAATCTGTATTCAGAGCATTTTATTAAATAAGAAAATAGGAGAAAAATAATACTGCAAGTCCTGTTAGCTTTAGCCAAATTGTGTTTACAGTGACAGTTAATTTTGCAGTGTTATATTATAAAATACGTTTAAAAACGAGTGAGAAAACTGTTTATAGCAGGGGAAAAAACATACTGTTAGATTTTAAGCAAGACTGGGATTCTGAGTGTGCAGGATAAGAAAAAAATTTCTCCAAAGCAGCCTACAATTCTTACTGTACTCTTATGTCTTCCTAAAAATACTGAATAGAGAAGAAAAATATTTCAATTTAATGAGCACAGATGACTTGAAATGAAAGAGAATGAAGTATCTGAGAATAATTTATTTATTCATTTCACTTAAAAACATATGCTGAGTATTTGCATTGGGCCTGATCTTCTACTATGAGAATTATACCACTGGGAAGGGCACTACACCTTCTTAACAGGCCAGCCTCTGTTCTGTTGACAGGGTGAACTTTGAGGAACATATTTCATATCACTTTCCCAACACAATCCACATGTCTTGCCGAGACCTGCAAGCTTGACTTGGGCTTTGAACTAGGAGAACATGGTCTCTCAGTGAAGAATTTCCTTTTTCTCGAGCCTCTACCATTTATGTCTCAGAGGGCTCATCTGGCTTAGCCCAGGCCAGTGGTCCACCAGATGCAATGTCAGAATTCTCATACTTTGACTCTTTCACTTTTCACATGTTCAATCTCATCCTGATAGTACAGGTTAAAGGAGCTCAGACTGGTCTCTGCCTGCCTCACTGCTGTGCTTCTGTGCTATACGTAGATACTCGGTAAACGTTTGATGAGTCAATGATTCCTGGCTTCAGCGGGGTTCATAGAGATCAAAATAAATAAAAGCCATTAAATGTGGGGGTGTTCTAAGGGGCAGCACCGTATATGAATACAGCTTATCCTAAAGTTGCCCTGAAGGCACCACACATAGGCAAAAGGGAAAATTACAGCTAAAGTACCTTTATTTACAAAATATATATTACACAATTTTAGAAAGAGGTGGCCAACACATAGACAACATTTTGTAAATATTTTGTAAAAACTGTCCTTTCTTACTTTTTGCTCAGATTGCATCTTTCTAAAATTGTAAAAGAGAAACAAAGCAAAGGAGAAAAAGCACACTGCCATAGCCAACTCTCTGTGTCAGTCTGACTGAGACACGGGGGTGAGACATCTGGTCACATATTGTTGGTGTAACTGTGAGGGGGTTTCTGGGTGAGATCAACATTTACACCACATGACTGATGAATCTGCTTGTCCCCCCTAATGTGAGTGGGCCTCACCCAATTAGTCCAAGGCCTGAATAGAATAAAAATGTCATCCTCCCCCAAGAAGGAGAGTCCTGAAGGCCTTTGAAGTGGGACACCAGTTTTTTTTTTGTTTTGCTCTTGTTATTCTTTTCTTTTCTTTTTCCTGCCTTCAGATTCAAATGTAAATGTCTGCTCTTCCAGGGTCTCAAGCCAGGACCAGAACCGCATCCCTGGCTTTCCTGGGTTTCCAACTTGGGGACTGGTCCTGCAGATTTGGGGACTTTCTCTCTCTCTTCTCCCCCTTCCTCCCAGTATCTCTCTGTACACATCACACATACACACATCATGTATGTACACACTACATTAATTCTGTTTCTAAGGAGAACCCTGAAAAACATAGAAAAGAAAAGAAAGTAAAATAAAATCTAAGCATCAAAACCACCTGCTAATGAACTAAATAGCAGAACTATTATTTTAACAACTACCACATATAATAAACTGATGACACTTAAGTCCACTTCCGTTATAATAGTGGCGATCGGCTGATTAACAGCAGAGTAGAGAGGCCTCTGGAAAGTCTTAAATATTTTACGGAAGCACGCAGTTATCTTTTACCCAATATTGAATCACAAGGTAAATCTGATACACAAAGCACTTTTTCACGTGTGTTCATGAACTTAATTGTCACCCTCATAGGACAACAGCTCTGATGATCTTTTCAGAAAAAGAGTTTTGAAATGTCCATGAAGGGGTTACTAAGTCCTGGCATCATTGTACAGCTTCCCAGGGGTCGTACTTCATAGTGGATCATAGTTATATTCAGCAATGAGCTATGCAGTATTTTTTCTAGGATGAGTTTGTGAAATTGTCAGACACCATATTGTACTGATCGATTTTCTTTTGAAAACTTGCCTATTTCGTTTGTCAATCCCACCAGTTATCTGTTTCTTTATCCATCACTTGCCCATCCATCCACTCCTACTTTCATTGTGTTCACTAATTTATTCCACAGATATTTACATCATACATTTTAAGAAGTAGATGTTGGTCTAAGTTCTGAGGAATCATAAACAAAATAATAAAATTTATCCACAACTAGCTCACGCTCACTTGAAAAGACATACCACAGACAGGAAAAATAGCAATAATCCTGACCCAGGCAAAATAACTCAAAGTCTCCAATGACACTGCTGTCCAACACTCTATGATAGTGATGGATGGTTGGATTCGGGAAAAAATAAAATAAGATAAGAAACTAACAAAAGAACCAGGAATGGTGCACAAGGATGGTGAAGCTACGTGGGGCATTTTGTCAATTACAGTAAACCATACACGCTATCCAAGAAATTAAACAGCACAATTTCAAAATAGAGCCACTTGCTACTTCCAAATTAATAAGAAAGTTAGTTGCTCTAAATTTCAATATCTACATCTATATGATGAGAGACAGTTTCTACTTTACCAGCTTGTTATGCTGATTCAATAAGAGAAAAAAGCAAATTGATTGCCTGATCCAGTGCTGAAAATCGATGGCTAATCCATGCTGCATTGTATAGCATAGAATAGGATTCAATATCATGTTAGTTTTTAAGGCTAGAACTCGCCTGAAACATATATACGCCTTCACTATTTGATTTGCCTTATTGCATCTTTATGAAAATGTGACAGGTCACATTATCTTGATTTTTAAAAAGAAGGAAAGATTCTATATTTTAAAACACGTTTGTTACAGCGCAACCAATCTGACGTATCAAATCAATGGCTTTTTGCAGCTAGTGAGTCATATCATGTTAAATTACTTTCTTCATGTGCATACCTTTCCCTCTAAGGTCTAACACTTCAATTTATTAATCAAGTTGCAGTGAGCCACATGCTAGAAACCTTTTGTTCAATAACGCGCTTTGTACCTTACAAACTTGGTAATGCACCCATCCCTGAAGGCTGCAACACTTCAGCTCCTTCCCTAATAGCCGTGGGATGCCGTCTCCCCAAATCCATTTCTGACAACTCAGGCATAGTTGATTGAATCACACCTCTCTCCTCCCCCTTCCTGTCCAACAAATGCAAGATGCTCAAGCTGAAGAGATGTTGATTAAGATGATGTTGGACAATTAATTATGCACCACGATAACCTTTGCCCTGTGCAAGTTCTTTCTATTTTAATCAGTTGAGACTCCAAATTAACAGATAATTACATTCTTGTGTTTTAATCAAGCTGTGGGCAGCAGGGAAAGATAGTCAAGTACAATTCAAGTAGAGAATTCATTTTGAGGTAATTTTTTTCTTAAACTAAGAGTTTAAAAAGGATAATTATTTCAATTATTTTACTTTCGTTACTAGGATTCTCTTCAAACAGAAGTTTTTGTATTAAAGAACAATCTCTAAGGTAAGTTGTGTTTGGGTATAAAAAGTACCAAATACAAATCAGATAGCAAGAATGGTAGGGTATGTGTATAGTTGGATCAGGGGAAAAATGTATCATTTGCCAAATGCATATCCCCAAGGAGCAGATAGTACACTTCTGAAGCACACTGCAAAACACAAAGGAAGAGAGAGATTTTAGAAATTTTAATCAATAATTTGTCATGAAATTGATGTACAGAGTTAAAGGCTAGAACAAATATGTTATTCTTAGTTTTATTACGAAGAGTAAAATTAGTAAATTAATAATAAAATTGGGGAGAAAATCTCACAAATAAGATATTTAAATAACCTATGGTATACCTGGCTTCTGTATTTTATCAGGATATGGTAGTTAAGTAGTGCATAAAAAATTAAGAAAAAAATCTAACTCATAAACCAAAACATGATTGAGAAGAAAATCTACAAAGTCTCTGTCTCTGGGTAGTGAGATTATAGGTATTATTATTTTATCTTTTTGTTTTCATATATCACCACAGGCATGCATGTTTCTCATGGAATTCATTTTAAGCAATAATTTTAGAAACAATTCAATTTATTCTTTTTCAAAAAACAAATAACAGCAACAACAGAAAACCCAACAAGCAACATGTAACCCTTTTGACCAAAATAGGAACAATCCTGATCTGTTGATTACCAGAGAATTTTCTAAATCAAGTTCATTTTCCAGGGTGGGTGGAAAGGAATGCTGGAGTGTAATGTGAACACATTAACACAGGCCACAGGTGGGGAAGGAAGCCAGCCGTGGGGTTGCTGAGCCTGCTGAGGGCCAGCTGAGTGATCTGGAGGCACCCTGCTGGTAGAGCTTCTCAATGAGCAGGGGACTGAAATTTTTCTTTTCTTTTCTTTTTTTTTTTTTAATAAAATCATAGCTGTATACATTAATGTATTTATGGGGTACAATATGCTGGTTTTATATACAATTTGGAATACTTACAACAAGCTGGTTCACAAAGCCTTCAGTGCACGTTCTTAATTACTGTGTTAAGACATTTGTACTCTACACTTAGTAGATTTGGCATGGAACTTTTCAAAGTCCTCACTCCGCATAGCATTTATGGCCTAAGAGCCCTTTGGAAATGCAGAATTGCAGGCCTCTGATACACATGTTAAATCAGAGTTGGAATCTTAGGATTTCCAGGTAATACGTAGGGACATTAATAATTTGAAAAACTTTGCTCTAACCCAGCTGTTATCTGTAACAGGAATTCAAAACATCAGTCCCCTAGTGTGGATTTCAGAAATAAATGACATCATGCCCATGACATGCTTATAACAATGCCCAAAATATATTAAACAGTAAATAATTGTACATATTATATCACTATTACACCTCTCCGATACCTTGTATTTTCTGGTACCTTATATATTGTATAAGTGTATTGAAATTCTTTTTTTTTTTTTTTGAGACAGAGCCTCAAGCTATTCCCCTGGGTAGAGTGCCGTGGCATTACAGCTCACAGCAACCTCCAACTCCTGGGCTCTAGCGAGTCTCCTGCCTCCGCCTCCCAAGTAGCTGGGACCA
>CAUYTI010157017.1:0-35101 GCA_963575145.1 Galago senegalensis | reverse complement strand
TTGAGACGGAGCCTCAAGCTGTCCCCCTGGGTAGAGTGCTATGGCATCACGCTCACAGCAACCTCCAACTCCTGGGCTCAAGCGAGTCTCCTGCCTCAGCCTCCCAAGTAGCTGGGACTACAGGCGCCCGCCACAACGCCCGGCCATTTTTTGGTTGTAGCCATCGTTGTTGTTTGGCGGGTCCGGGCTGGGGATTCAAACCCGCCACCTTAAGTGTTTGTGGCTGGCGCCTTAGCCGCTTGAGTCACAGGCGACGAGCCCATCCATTCATTTGTTGATGGACATTGGGTTGTTTCTGTATCTTAGCCTTTGTGAAAAACACTGCAGTGAATATGGGAGTGAAGAAATCTCTTTGATACACTCATTGCATTTCTATTGAGTATATATCCAGTAGTGGGATTGCTGTACCATGCACAAAAATGGTAGTTTTATTTTTAACTTTTTGAGGAAACTTCATGCTGTTTTCCATAATGGGTTTAATAATTTACATTCCCACCAACAGTGCACAAGCAGTCTCTCTCTGTACATCATCACCAACACTTACCATCTTTTTGATAATAGCCATTCAAGGAGACTCACAGGTGTTGTCTCATTTTGTTTTGAATTTGCATTTCCCTAATGATGAGTGATGTGGAACATTTTTTAAAAAATATATCTGTTGGCCATTTTTATGTTTCATTTTGAGAAATACCTATTCAGGTCCTTTACCCATTAAAAAATTACAATATTATTTGTTTTCTTGGTATTGAGTTATTTGAGTTTCTTTTATATTTTAGATATTAACCCATTTAGTCAGTTTAGCCTCTACCTGCGAGTAGGTAATTTATAAAGGAAATAGGTCATGGTTCTGCAGGCTAAGAGAAGCATGGTATCTGCATCTGCTCCCTGGCTTCGGGGAGCTTCCAATCAAGGCAGAAGGGAAAGGGGAAGCAGGTGTCTCAGGTGATAGGAAAAGGAGCAAGGGAGAGAAGGGGGAGGTGTTTGGATCATGGGGCGGATTCCTCATGAAGGGCTTGGTGCTGTCCCTGTTAGTTTACGGCAGGACTGGCCATTTAAAGAGTATGGCACTTCTCCCCTTCTCTCTCTTGTACCTTATCTGGCCATGTGACCCATCTGCTTGTCCTTGGCTTTTACCTTGATTAGATGTTCTCTGGACCCCTCACTAGAAGCAGGTGCTGGTGCCAGTTCCTTTTGTGCAGTCTGTAGAACCATAAACTGAACAAACCAAAAATGTAAATATTTATATTTATAAATATAAGTTTATATTTAAACACCCAGCCTTAGGTGTTTCCTTTATAGCAACACAAAAAGAAAGAACTAAACCACCTGTTATCAGATATATATTAATAGTTTGAAAATATTATCTCTAATTCTATAGGTTGCCTGTTCACTCTGTTGACTGTATCTTTTGCTATATAGAAGCTTTTTAGTTTGATTTAATCCCATTTGTCTATTTAATCCCATAGTCAAATGGGATTAAATCATTATTATTATTTTTTTTTTTTGGTGGGGGAGACAGAGCCTCAAGCTATCCACCCTGGGTAGACTGCTGTGGCATCACAGCTCACAGCAACCTCCAACTCCTGGGCTCAAGCGAGTCTCCTGCCTCAGCCTCCCAAGTAGCTGGGACCACAGGCACCCGCCACAACATCTGTCTATTTTTTGGTTGCAGCCGTCATTGTTGTTTGGTGGGCCTGGGCTGGATTCGAACCTGCCTGCTTGAAGTGGCTGGTGCCTTAGCCACTTGAGCCACAGGCGCCGAGCCTATTATTTTTTTCTTGAGACAGAATTTCACTTTGTTGCCCACCCTCAAGAGAGTGCCGTGGCATCATAGCTTACAGCAACCTCAAACTCTTGGGCTCAAGTGATTCTCTTGCCTCAGTCTCCCAAGTAACTGGGACTATAGGTGTCCATCACAATGCCTGGCTATTTTTAGAGATGAGGTCTTACTCTGACACAGGCTGGTCTCAGGTCTCTTACCTGTCAGCTCAGTGATCCACGTGCCTTGGCCTCCCAGAGTGTTAGGATTACAGGCTAAATCATTTTCTTTTGTTGCCTTTGTTGTTTTGATGTTATGTCCAAAAAATCATTGCCCAGACCAACGTCATAGAACTTTCCCCCTAAGATCTGCTTTAGTGGTTTTATAGTTTCAGATCTTACATTTAAGTCTGCCATATGTTTTGAGTGGATTTTTGACTATGCTATGAGATGAGGGTATAATTTCATTCTTCCACACATGGGCATCCAGTTTTCCCAGGCCATTTATTGAAGAGACTGTCCTTTCTGAATTGTATATTCTTAGCATCTTTGTCAAAAGTCAATTATAAATGCATGTATTTATTTTTGGGCTCTCTATGTCCTGTTTTATTGTTTTATCTTTATGCTGTTTGGGTTATGCAGCTTTCTAGTATATTTTGAAGTCATGTAGAGCGATGCCTCTGGTTTTGTGCTTTTTGCTCCAGATTGCTTTGGCTATTAAGGGTCTCTTGCAGTTCCACACGAGCTTCCACTGCTTTTCTACTTCTGTGAAAATGGTCATTGGAATTTTGATGGTGACTGCATTGGATTTGTGGATCACTTTGGGTAGTATGGACATTTTAGTAACATTTTTTTATCCATGACCACAGTATATCTTTCCATTTGTCTGAATCTTCTTCAGTTTCTTTCATCAATATTTTATAGTTTTCAGTGTACTGTCTTTTACCTTGTTGGTTAAGTTGTTTCTATATTGATTATTATTTTTGTAGCTATTATAAGCAAGCTTGTTTTCTTGATATTTTTCTTCCTCTTGAATAGTTCATTGCTGGTATATCTCTTTTATGCTATAATATTAACATCACAAATTATATCTCTATACATATATGTCCATTGACATAATTATTTTATACAGTTGACTTTTAAATCAAACAAAAGAATTGCAAACAAAAATTCCAATTATACTGTCTTTTATACTTACCTGTGTAGTTACTTTACCAGTATAGCTTATTTTTTCATGTGGATTCATAATGCTTTTCTACCAGCCCCTTCTGCCTTCCCATTCATTCCTTTTCACTGTCGAATTTATCTTCTTTTCCCTCAGTTTCAGACATCCTTTCATTTCATCTTCTAGGCCTATAAGAGTTTTGCTTCCTACCTATGTAGTCATTGACCTCTGCTGCCTTCCAACATCCCTGTTAAGCACAGCATGAGGGCATCTATTTTCCAAGCTATGGGAATATGATCCACTTGAAGGCAAACTGATTTTTTAAAAATCTTATTTCCCATCCTTTCACTAGGGAGCTGAAGCAGTAACCTCTGTCTGTTTTATTCTAGCCAGTAGCACATATTCAGCAACATTCAACAAAGCAGTTGCCCCCTCCCCATAAGCAGGGACTGGGCTCCAGTAAGGATGTTATAGAACATAAGGCAGACTTAGTAATGGCTTTCTGGTAGGAGCAGAACACCAGGGCTGGCTGTTAACATGGCATTATTTGAGACCATTGTTCAAGGACTAATCAATCATGAAGTAGAGTTTCCAGCCATGTATAACTTCCTCATTGCACTGTGTCATCATCAATCATGTTCTGGAATGCCAAGAAAAGACTGAAGTGGACTATGGGTTGAAGGTTTAAGTTTCCTTGAAACCAAGCTCTTTAAATGATATCTGTGAGTAGATGATGTGTTGTGGTAACCAGTCCTTGGTACTAGTCGAATTACATTGCTAATCCCAGAGGCTAGATAGCTGCACAGATGCTGGGCTTTCTGGAAAACAGGGATTAGTGTTCAGCATGAATTCACAGAGAAACCATATATGGCACATTTTCAAAGCTCCAAATGGATACCAAACAAAAAGGGGAGCAGTTTAAGATTTCCACATAAAATCCAAGTGTATTGGGCTGGGGAGAGAAGCCAGATTTCCTTGTAGTTTGAGACTTAAGAGCCCCTTGGTACTGGAAATTGACCTACACTTGAGTATCAACTTGGGAGGGACGAGACATAAAGTGAGCCTGGAGTTGTAGATGCTTCTGTCTTCTAGGTACTTCATGACGCAATTGCTATACAGACTATGATAGTAATGCTGGCTGCCATCTCTTTGGACCTTCTGTGTGCTGGGTTCTCTCCTAGCTGTTTTGTAGACACAAGTATATTTAGTTTAATTTTCAGAGCGATATTTCATGTAAAGTTATAATATCCCTATTTTAAGACAAGAATACCATGTACCACAGTGTAAATGTGGCATTGAACACACATAGATTTCAGGGTGTGGAGGTACCCAGAGAGCATATTCTTGCCACCTCTTCATTGTCCCTGTAAATCCACCCTGGGACCATTTCTTCCCCAATCCTGAATGAAAGCTTTGGTCCCATGAATTTTCTAGTCTCTCTGAGGTAATAAAACTAGTTCCCTGGTCACTTTCTGAAGTCTACTGAAGTTACAAAATATGTTCTCAATTTAGTAATAAAAATATCCCATTCCATGTCATAATCCAACTCTGAATTTCATTTCAAGTTAAATCTACTCTTCCTTCCCTGGCTTAGGATAGAGTCTGTGATAATTCCCTTTGAGCTTTTTCTAACTAAAAATTCTTCCATGGGCTTGGGTGAGGTGGAAAGAAAAGAGGATCAGGGAAATTCCTACTTGGCAGGTACTGAAGTGACCATCAAGTGTAAGGCTTCCTTGGGCCCTGCAGGAGATTAAAGCTGACTTTTCCTCTTAGAGCACTTTCATAGTGTGGGAGACGTATGTGGAGATACACACCCATCACCCATTATCTACTAGGATCTCTCACCTATAAGACTGATGTGGGAGATGTGTTGTTTTCCACTTGTGGCTAATGTTCCTCAGCACCTGTGATATGAGTGGGTCATGGCTGGTGCACCTCTTACCACAGAGTCCTAGACAGGACCTGAGCCACTCTATACTGGCTCTCTCTCTCACGCACAGCCCACATATTCTCTGCCTTGACATGCTTTAGAAGTACAGGCTGATCCTTGGTGCAGCTGCCTCTTTCTGGCTCTGCCATCAAAGTAGCCAAGCCATAGATTGAATTATGTCCCTCCACCCCTCCCCCCCGAAAATCCATAGGTTGAAGCCCTAACCCCCAATGTGGCTATATTTAGAAAAAGGACCTAAAAGGAGGTAATTAAGGTTAAATGAGGTCATAAGGCTGGGTCCCTGATCTGATAGAATTGGTGTCCTTATGAGAAAAGATGCCAGCTCTCTCTTGGTCATTCACCAGTTGTTTGCAGAAGAAAGGCCTTGTGTGAGGACACAGCAGTGATTTGCAAGTCACAAAGAGAGCTTTTGCCAGAAACCAAACCCTGTTGGACTGTGATCTGGGACTTTAAGTCTTCAGAACTGTTAGAAAATATATTTGTTTTTTAAGCCACTCCGTCTGTGGCCTTTTGTTATGTCAGCCCAAGCCAACATACATGGCCCTTCTTTTATCCTTTAGATTTCTTTTAGATTTTTCAGGTGTAAACCAGGTACCTGTGGTGCTGCTTACATTTCTGGGCACATATATTAAATCCTTGGCAAGGTCCCCATTTAACTCCACTTCTTAGGTCTAAACAGAGTGGGAGATACTATCTCCCCCATACTGGCAGTGCTGGAGACTTATAGCACACCACCAGCTCTCTTCAAAGAAATTCTTCTTTTGGCTTGGTGCCTGTGGCTCAAGTGGCTAAGGCTCTAGCCACATACACCTAAGGTGGCGGGTTCGAATCCAGCCCGGGCCCACCAAACAACAATGATGGCTGCAACCAAAAAATACCCAGGCGTTGTGGCAGGCACCTGTGGTCCCAGCTACTTGGGAGGCAGAGACAGGAGACTTGCTTGAGCCCAGGAGTTGGAGGTTGCTGTGAGCTGTGATGCCACGGGGACAGCTTGAGGCTTTGTCTCAAAAAAGAAAAGAAAAGAAAAGAAAGAAGCCCTTCTTTCATCATCACCCAGGTCATCAGCCCAGATCTCTTACATCCGTAAAGTGGGTAAGGCCTTTTGGTGCGCCATTTTGGATGAGGTATCATCTTAGGCATGTGGTATCTATACATTGAATCTAAACTTCCATTTGTCATATCCTTTAATACACAGCTGGTAAGAAGTAGAGCTGTGTTTTGAATTCACATTTCTCTGACTATGACTTGTGATCTTTCCACAGCTATACTGCACCAGCCATCTGAACTATAAAGATTACACACTATATGCTCATGAGGGCAGGGCCCTGTGAATGGTATTCCCCACTGCATCTCTTGTTTTTGAGAGTGCTCCACTCAGAGCCCATGCTATTGTGCATGTGGAAACTGCCCTGGTGCATGGTGGCTGGTACAGTGTTTGGCACATGTGAGAGTACAATAAATAGTTGTTAACATTGTTGAATGGAAGAGAGGGGCCAGCTTTTTGGTGCCAGAAAGAGGATTGGAATCACATAAAGACACTGGGGCCTTCCAGAGATCAAGGTGGTCTGTTCAGTGCATGAAGCTTCTATATTACATATCTGGGAAAGGTTGCCACCTGGTCATTTTCCATGGGGCCAGGCCAGGCTCATTTCCACTCAGGTCTCATTTCTGCCTCCTTTCTGCTTTCTTATAGGCATGCACGAGCCACCTTCTTCTCCCCTCAGGGATCCCCAGAGTTGATCATCACAGGGGGGAAAGAGCCACATCTCTGTGAGCAAGCTCTACTGTTGGAGGAGGTCAGCATCTCAGCCACCCTGGAGGAGAAGAGACCTTGCCTTGGGCCTAGATGTCAGATTGGGACTCCATCAAGGTTTGGTAGATCAGCCTTGACTCTTGGCCAAAGCAGGGGGGAAATCAGAAAGATACATAGTTAGAATGAAGGGCTGAGGGTCATTGCTGCTTTTGCTTTCACCCCTTAATAGGCTGTGTGACCTTGGCAAAAATCACTCTCTAAACAAGCAGGGATGGGGAAGTTTGCCGGCTAATGCTTTGCATATCTATGTTGCAAGGAATAATGAGACAGGCTCCATGAAGCATATTTTTTCCTTGGGGGACAAACAGTACAAGCTATTTATTTTAAAAGCATGGCTTAACTGGCTCATCCAGCTTAGCCCAGAGACACCTCTGGCTATCCTGGCATGGTCTCTGTAGTAGCAATAAAGTCTAATTAGGTGTCCTTTCCTGCCTGGAACCCAGGAAGCCCATTCCAAGCAGACAGCAACATTCACTTGGCCTGGCATTCAAGGTCCTGCATATCTGTCCACAGCTGTCTTTCTCTTTTTTTTTAAAAAAAATGTTTATTTCAGATTAATATGAGGGTATAAACAATTAGGTTACATTGTTTGTGTGTGCTAGGTAAAGTCTAAGTTATAGTTGAGCCCTTCACCCAGGAAGTGTGCCATATATCCCTACATTGTGCCTGTTAGGTGAGAGCATACCAATTTCCTTCCCTCCTCCTCCCTCCCCCTTCCCTTCTCCTCCCTACTTGAATTTAATTGTGTTTTTATCTTGTGTGGGCATGTAGTTGTTCATCTGGTTTCATAATAGTATTGAATACATTGGATACTTTTCCATTCTTATGATTCTTTACTAAGGAGAATATTTTTCAACTCCATCCAGGTTAATACAAAATATATCAAGTCTCCATCTTTTTTTTTTTTAATTGAGATGGAATATCACTCTGTCACCCTGGGTAGAGTGCTATGGCATTATAGCTCTCAGCAACCTCAAACTCTTGGGGTCAGGTAGTCCTCTAGCCTCAGCCTCCTAAGTAGCTGGGACTACAGGTGCCCACGACAATGCACACCTAATTTTTCAGCTTTCAGAAGAGAAGGGGTCTTGCTTTTGCTCAAGCTGGACTCCAACTCCTGAGCTTAAACAATCCACCCACCTTGGCTTCCCAGAGTCTTAGGATTATAAGTGTGAGCCACTGTGCAATCCTAAGCAAAACACAAATCTGGAGGCATCACATTACCTGACTTCAATTATACCACAAGGCAACAGTAACCAAAACAGCATGGTACCAGCATAAAAGTAGACACACAGGCCAGTGTAACAGAATAGAGAACCCAGAAATAAAACTATACATCTACAGCCAACTAATTTTTGACAAAGCAGACAAAAACATATTCTGGGGAAAGGATGCCCTATTTAACAAATGGTGCTAGGAAAATTGGAGAGCCACATGCAGAAGAATGAATATGGATCCTATGTCTCACCAAGCACAAGAATTGAATCAAGAAGTATTAAAGACTTTAACACCCAACACCATAAAAATTCTAGAAGAAAACTCAGTAAGAACTCTTCTGGACATTGGCTGGGGCAAAGAATTGATGACTAGGACTCAAAAAGAAAATATTAAAAAAAAAAACAATAAATGGGACTTAATTTTAAAACAGTTTTGTGGCTTGGCACCCATAGCACAGTGGTTATAGCACCAGCCACATGCACCGAGGCTGGCAGGTTTGAGCCTGGCCTGGGCCTGCTAAACAACAATGACAACTGCCAACAACAACAACAAAAAAGTAGCTGGGTGTTGTGGCGGGTGCCTGTAGTCCCACCTACTTGGGAGGCTGAGGCTAGAAAACTGCTTAAGCCCAAGTGTTTGAGGTTGCTGTGAGCTATGATGCCATAGCACTCTTATCAAGGGTGACATAGTGAGACTATGTCTCAAAAAAAAAAGTTTTCACAGCAAAATAAATACAAGAATAAAGAGACAACTTACAGAATGGGAGAAAATACTTTGTAAACTAGTCCTCTCTCACAGAGGACTAATATCCAGAATCTAAAAATTGGCAAGAAAAAACAACTCCATTAAAAAGTGGGCTAAATACATGAGCAGGCATTTTTTTTCAAAAGAAGAGATATAAATAGGCAACAAACATGAAAGAATTCTCAACATTACCAGTCATCAGAGAAGTGTGAATTAAAATCACAGTCAGATACTACCTTTCTCATGCCCAGAATCATCATTAAAAAGTCAAAAACAATAGCCGCCAGTGTTGATGTGGAAAAAAGGAACATTTATACACTATTGATGGGAGACTAAGCTGGTATATCCTCTACTGAAAACTATTCCTCAAATAACTAAAAGACTTACATTCCATCCAGCAATCCCACTACCAGGTATCTACTCACAGGAAAAGAAGTCATATCAAAAAGATGCTTTACTCATATTTCAGTACAATCCATAATAGCAAAGATAGGGAATGAACCTAAGTAGCCACCAAATGATGAGCAGTTAGAGAAACTGGAGTACTCCTCAGCCATAAAAAAGGAATGAAATAATGTCTTTCATAGCAAGGTGGCTAGAACTGGAAGCCATAGTCCTGAGTGAAGTGTCTCAGGAATGGAAAAATAAATACCACATGTCTTCACTTATAAGTGGGAGCTGAATGGTGAGTACCCATGGCCACACAGTGGTATGAAGGGCTTTGGACACTCATAAGGAGGGAAGCTGGGAAGAGGGTGAGGGATCAAACACTAGCTAATAGGTACAAATGTATACTATTTAGGTAATGGGTACACAAAAATCTCTAACTTCACCACTGTACAATTCACCTGTGTAACGAAAAGCCACTAGTACTCCCTAAATCTATTGAAATTAAAAAAAAGAAATTTAAAAGGTACATGCAAACATCTAAGATAAATAGCATCACAGATAAAGTAGATTCTAGACAGAACACTTCACCTTCTGGGAATCTTGTTCCTAAAAGGAAAAAGGGCAGGGATGAGTCCCCATCCTTAGTAGGGACTTGGGGATTAACCTCCACACTGGACGAGAGTCAGATGCCTAAAGCCTACTTGAGAAAAAGAGGTAACCCCAAATGCTGTGTGAAGCCTAGAACCTTTGAAAGGGTGCAGCCCTTTCCTGAAGAGGATCTTGTCAACTCTGCCCAGGGACACAGCAAGGATGTTTGAGTCTAGTGGATCTGAGTGGGAGGAGAAGAGATCTGAGAGAAATGAAAGTCCGGTGTATGCTCTCTATAGGGTCTAAATCTTTTCATAGCACCCTGGGGCAGGAGAGAGGATATTCTTCTATTTAGCACAAAAATTGGCCCTGGCCAAGGGCTATCCCTTGAACACCTGACAGAAGCATACAGACCTCCTTCTGCACTTGGAGATGCTTCAGCTTCCCAAGCCTTGCATATTCCAACAAAAAACCTGACCTTTGATTGGATGAGTTTACAGTGAGAAATAATAAAAACCAGGGGAGGTGGCTCACACCTGTAATCCTAGCTTGCTTGCACTTAGGAGTTTGAGACCAGCCTGAGTGAGAGTGAGACACCATCTTTGGGAAAAAAAAAAAAGAGGGAAGAGAGCTAGCTGGGTGTCATAGCAGGTGCCTGTAGTCCCAGCTACTTGGGAGGCTGAGGCAGAAGGATCACTTGAGCCCAAGAGTTTGAGGTTGCTGTGAGCTGCGACACCACAGTACTCTACCTAGGGTTACAGACTGAACTCTGTCTAAAAAAAGCAAGAAAGAAAGACAGAGAGAGGGAGGTAGAAAGGAAGGAAGGAGAGAGAGAGAGAGGGAGCATTTACCACCATTGAGACAGCAACCCAGAAAGGAGCATCAGTACTTCAAAAAAAAAGAAGGAAGGAATGACTACATTTCTCTCTGGCATCTACTAGCAGACTAATGGCCATTCCTCTGGGGCACCTGTCTTTTCTCTTTTTTCCCAAGATTCCCTCTTCATTCTCTACTTGTGCAGTTTGACTATGATGTGGGAGGTGTGGATTTTTTCTATTTCTGTTTACTATTTGTGGCACCTTTGGATTTAAGCACTCACATCTTTGATTTCTGGGCCCATCCTCAGCCACGATTTTTCCTCCCTTACTGCTTTGCTTCTGGTCTGTAGAGCTGCTTGTAGAAGTTGCCACTTTTTCAAATTATCTTTGTGGGCAGTGCCTGTGGCTCAGTGGGTAGGGCGCCAGCCCCATATACCCAGGGTGGCAGGTTTGAACCCAGCCCTGGCCAAACTGCAACAAAAGAATAGCCAGGCATTGTTGTGGGCACCTGTAGTCCCAGCTACTTGGGAGGCTGAGGCAAGAGAATTGCCTAAGCCCAAGCGCTAGAGGTTGCTGTGAGCTGTGACACCACAGCAGTCTACCAAGGGTGACAAAATGAGACTCTCTCTCTAAAAAAACAAAAAATAAATTATCTTTGCCTTTTGTTAACTATGGTTTCATTTTTTAAAAAATTCCTTGGCCTCTCTATACTGCCTTCTGGGTAAAAAAATTCTTCCACACTACCTTTCATGTGAGCACCTGTCTTGGTTGAGTCCTTTGTTGGTGGCACTCACCCACTGCTTGGCATTTTGCAATGCCATAACTTTATTTGTCAGTTCTGAGTTTTATTGGTTCTTTTGCCTTGATTTTGTTTCATGATTTTCTGCTCTGTTGAAATGTATTTTACTTCTTATCTCTTTGAACATCCTAAAAGAGCTGTGTCAAAGTCCAGCTCACATATGCAACTGCCAACTGTGGGGACAGATACATCATCTGTCCGTCATGACCAGTAGCTTGATCTGGACAGGGAAAACCATGCAGGATTAGGTGTGGTCAGAGCAATCACTATGAAGTGATATGTATAATGGATGCAATGTCAGAGTGAAGTTCATTTGAGGGTACGTGTGAGTGAGGCATTCAAGCTTTGAGAACTTGGCTTTGCTGAATTAGATCAGAAAGGCAGCAGATCTGATTTCTCCTTGAGCAGAGGTTTGTTTATCCGGAATTCAGAGCCAACAATACTATTAGTTTTGAACTGACTTAAATGTTTTTCTACATTTGGGCAGATCTACACACTTGCCAAGAGAGGGGTACAATAACACATCATGATGACTCCCTGAGGACAGGGGACTATGCATTCAGTCTTTATCCCTCTACCCTGTATCTATAACACTGCTCAGTAAAAGTTTATTGACTTACATTGTAAAATGGTTGTTTAACATATGAGTCATGATATAAATAAATTTTATGTACCATAACTTACATTTTCATCTGAGTTCCCAGATGCTGCTGCCTTGGGAGCCTCTGACCTAATTCAGCAATGTGATCATTGCTCCAAAGGATGCAGGGCCTGAAATTGCTCTAGGGCTGTATATAAGCCACAGTAGATTGCCCCAGGTCATCCCTGTGGTCACACAGCACATGTACATATGTACATATGCACTGTGCATGTGTATTTATACACAGGTACATAGAGAACAAAAATTAAGTATTATAATGAATGTGGATATGCTTGTTTTGTTTAAGAAAATATTGGCAAAATGCACAAACATATCAAACTAACCCTATTGCAACCCTTGCAACCCTCTCTTCCCTTCCCTGCATCCTAAATTTAATAAAATGGCACTTGGCTTCCACTGATGTTTCAAAATCATTCAGTATGGGATAGGTCAACAGGATAATCGCATGTTGACTTTGCAATATGCTGTTTTAATGATGTGTTAATACATGGCAATCCTTGGACAGACCTTCCAGAATTGCTGTTTGATAATTATCAACTGGCATGTTAAAACTAACCTCAGTGGCGAGAAATCCAGTTTCTGGGGCTATATTATTAGCCAAAGGATTGCTGAATGTGTGATTGGCACACCCAGAGGCCTCTAAATCTTCTAAAGAACAGTTTGTAAGAATCCTGGGTGAGCAGTTGGGGAGTAAAGTTTTAAAGGATACTTAGAATTCTGCACTCTTGGTAGAAACACAAGCCCCTAGAATAGCTCCCTTTTCCCTGGACACCCACGCATGGGCCCTCAGTGAAAGTGGCTTTCCACTGTAGTGGGGCCAAAGTCAGAAGTGGATCATCAGCTTACATTGAAGAATGTAGGGGAAAATGTATAAAGTAAGAAGGGAGGGAAGAGGGAAGGAGAGATGGATGTGGGAAGAGAGAAAGGGAATACAAATTGGTATAAGAAAGAGTGAGAGAGTAAGGCCAAAAGCATGGGGCAGAGAGAGAATTTTAGAGACAGACAGATACTGCCACCCCCACATACACCCTGCACATGACAGGGGTGGGAGAGAGGTAGAAAGGAGCTTATTGGAGACTTCTGGGACACTTATTTTTCCTGAGACTCCACATTTGCATGTGTAGCTTCTGTGCCTGTGTTAGGCAGTGTGTAAATATGGCTATCTGGGTGGGTGCTGAGGCAGACCTGGGTGGGCTGGCACTTACCCCCATGGTTCTGCAAGAAGGGAGTTTCTCTTTCACTGCTCTGAGCTCTGTCTGCCCAAGGATTCCTTAACTCACTGGGTCCTTTATGTTTTTTAGAATGAGGTGAATTCTCCCACACCTGACTAGCTCATCTTTTCTAAGGGAAATCCCAACATTCTCCCGAGGAGTTCCAGAAGGAAAATCTAATTTCTTAGTCACTTTTTAATGCTTATCCTGTGAGATGTTGAAGCTGCTCAGGTTCTGAAGTGTGGGACAGTGTCTTTCTGAGGAGGCTTCAGAGCTAGAGGGGTGACAGGTTCATCATACACAGGGTCATGAGTGTGGTCCCTGGAATGAATGAGCTCCCGTGTCACACTGGGTCCCGGTCAGGCATGTGGGCTTGTCCTGAGGACACTATGAACTGTGTAGTTAGACCCTTTATTCCAGAAACACTGGACGGTGGCACCATGCAAGCTTTACAGAGGGCCTCACCAAACCATGGGCTTTCTCTGCCTCTGCAGATAAAACAGAAAGAGAATACAGTCTCGATTACCATGACAATCACCTGGAAATACCCATCTCCATTGGCAAATGGTGACTGGCAAGAGGGAGAATTTGAAAAATGTTATATATATTAATGTATAAAAATGTTATATATATATATATATATATATATAGTGGGCACAAAGCTGGTTGTTTAAATATTTCTATCATTTGAAGAATAAGCCAAAAAGATCATTTGAGTTTAGAGTGTGTTTTTATTACTCAGTACAGACATATTCTGGTACAATCTTTAGTTTATCTGAAAATAATTTAAATAGTAGTAATTAGAACTGGCAAAGGGTAAGTGACCATAATGACCGCATGCATAAGGGACCATATGCAAGCAGGACACAATTTCTGCACTGAAAACTTACCTTCTAAACAGGAAAGTGATAATATACAAGGGGAAAAGTTACTACAATGGTCCTAGGTTATGAAAGGTCCCTAGGGCGGTTACAAATGGCAGCCATGTCTGGGAAGCCAGATAGGTGGGTGCCCAGGGAACATCTATCTGAGGAACATTTGAGTCAAGAGATGCAGGGTGCAGATTAATCAGTCCTGGGAAGGCCTGCAGGGTGGGGAACGGGAGCCTCATGAGCAGAGGCAGTGGCACCTGAAAAGCCCCAAAGGTGGAGAAGAGGGAGGAAGGCTCAAGAGACAGGAGGAGATTGTAGTTGACCCTTCTGTGGGGAGGATGGGAGCGGAAGAGGGGGCAGGGGCCTGGGGAGGACTGCAGGGCCAAGAAGATACTGCAGGATTCTAAGCAGGGCAGTGTCATTGATTATGACTGTATTATGACTTATGTTTTTAAAATATTTCCCTGGCTAGGGGGTGGAGAAAGCCAGAGAGGAAAGAGCCAGAGAGGAAAGAGACAGGTAGTGATCTGTATGCCTATGTCCCCCCACATGCATAAGTTGCAACTCTGCCCTGAGTGCAATAGTGTTGAGAGGTGGAGGTGAGGGGGAAGTGACTAGGTCATGAGGGTGGGGTCCTCATGAATGGGATTAGTGTCCTTATAAAAGAGTCCCTAAAGAGCTCATTTGCTCCATCTGCCACTGAGGATGCATCAAGAAGGCACGATCTCTGAGGTGGGAGTGAGACCTCACCATGCACTGAATTTGCTGGTGCAGATCTTGGACTTGCAGCCTCCAGAACTGAGGAGCAATGCATTTCTGTTGTTTATAAATTATAAACATGCAAGAAACAAATTATAGAAATAAAATTATCCAGGCTAAGGTACTTTATTACAGCAGTGTGAACAGACCAGAAAAAAGCTCCTCCAGGGTGTTGGTGAGATGTCCTGTGACAGGGCGCACTATGGTGGCAATGGAGATAAGGAGAGGTAGACAGATTAGAGATGTTTTTGGTGGCACAAGTAATGGTGTTCTTGATTGAATTGGATTAGGGATTGAAAAGGAAACTGAGGAAACAAGGATGACTTTGAAGTCCAACATTTGGTGAGAGGTGCCATTTACTGATTTGGGGGAAGTCTGAGGAAGGAAAGGAGGGTAGAAACTGGGACCTTAATTTTGTAAAATCTAAGGTCAGATCCTCCTTTAGGACTGAGGCACTATTCCCCAGGCCCCAGGAATGGTGGCTGCTCTCAGCTGAGCCTGTCCCCAGGCATCCCCTCAGCAGTGAGAAGCAGACTCTCCAGATTACATTGCTTCCCATGATGTACAAAAGCTGCCCCATTTGGGATAGGTTTGAGGGGCTGTTGTAGCTCCACAATTTCCTATGGGAATGGCTGAGACCCTGTTGTGGTGGCATCAGATTTCCGAATCTACACATGCCAAATCCTTACTCCATTTGGGGTTTGTGAGGGGACCTCCCCGTAAACCTCCTGCCCACAAATCTCCATCTCAGAGACTGACTCCTGAGGACCCAAACTAAGGTAGCTGGTGCCAGGAGTGGTCCTAGGAAGCAGATCCTAAAATAGAACTTTGGAGCTGCAATCATCTGCCAGCCAGGTGCAAGGACTGCTCTCCCCCACAAGAGGGAAGCTGCTGGCATCTGTACAGGCAGTAGTTCAGCCTTCTCTGGTGGTACATAGCCCAGTCATCTGGAAGATCTAGGGAAACAGGAATTATAAGGCAAAGAAATTAAGGCTGTTGCTAGGTGTTAGTGATGCTTTGGAGAAAATGCTCTAGAAAATGTTGCACATGAATCACCAATTTAGGGTGAAGTGTGAAAGTCAGAGAGCTTCTTGGCAGCATGAAAGGAGACTCTTATCTGTTACCATTGGCAGGCAGAAAAGGCTGAGGGCCAGGCCAGGTTTTACTGATAATGACTATAGAAGATGCAGAGAAGGTTGAAATTTCAACCCCCCAGATTAGCTACACCCAGGTCAGGAACCTGATTAGGAAAAAAATGGGACTCTGAGATTGGAATGGGGATATCTAGGTCAATTTTCTGAGAACTGTGAAACCTGACATTCTCTGGAATCTTCCCAGCTCGTAGAAGCGGCTTGCCTACTTTCATTGCTTACTTGGTTAAAGATAAGACAGAGGCCTGTGCCTTGCAAGATAACATGAGTTCCCTGAGAGAAGCACCTCCCCAGCCTATCCTCCTGGCCACCAAATGGGTGCCTAAGTTGCAGTATAAACCCAGCTGGGGAAGGGAAGGAACTAGATCCCACAGAAGGTGCAGGGCCTTGCAAAATATACATGCAGATGCCAGAAGACTGTGCCTGGGATCAGAGCTTAGGGCTAGATGACGAACAGTGGAACAGCCAGGTAGAATGGGGTAAGTTTGTTTCAAGGGGAGCATTTTCCATGGAGTCAACTCCCTGGCCAAGACCCTGGAAAACAGATGGCTCATGGACTCTTAGGGAAAGTGATGGTCATACAAGGTAAAGTGGGAGTGTTATGGGAGGTGGTAGACAAAGGGCTCAGAGGATGGGCTGGCAGAGAGGATATTCTGTGTAAGCTTGGAACGTCCCCTCCTTCCCTATTGCCAGACACTGTTCCATGGGAAAGCCCCTGAGACACTTTATCTCTCAAAGCCATAAGGAAGTCCAGGTGGGAGGGCACCAGTCTTGTGGAGGAGTTCAGTCATGGCTGTCCTCTGTAGATCTTGGCTGACAGTGGGGGATGTTGTTAACAGAACTGGCCTCCATGAGAGCCATGGGGCGAATAGGATCCTGAAATAATGGAGACCAGATGGTCCGAAAGACAGTGGACCTAATGATAAAGATGAGTGGCAAAGTCAGATAGCAATAGGGGGGCCTGACCTGTGGACAGTTTGGCCTAACAGATGGTTCTATTAACCAAGGTAGATGGGAAGCCCAAAAGGGCATTATTCATACGTTAAATTTAAAAGGATGAATGATCACAAGAGCAATGATCCCCTCAAACATTTTGAAGTCTTGCTCTGTTTCCCATGTGAGCCAGTTTTCATGCCCAAGAACTGAATGACTCAAGAAGAGTCTGGGTCCCAGGAAGAAGGGTATAAAATAATCATCCCCCAATCTTTCCCCAAAGGGACCCACAACCACTTACCTGGGAGAGGGAAATACACACATTTATAAGGGTGTTGCACACGGAATCCAAATTGGCATAGATGCCAGGACCCAGAGTGAAGGCAAATGGGTTTCAGATAATGGGTGGGTACAGTGGGTCCCATAAGCCACCCAGTGATCAGTTCCCTTGTGCCAATTGGTCCTTGGCCTGTTGGGTAACTATTGTGGTGGGGAAGGCCAAGTGGAAGCTTGTGAAACTGCATCCCTCTCCCCAGGCAAGACAGTAAACCAATGGCAGTGTTGCAACCCTGTGAGAAAGGCATATTTTATTATTATTTTTTAAATTTGGATTAATATAAGGGTATATACAATTGGGTTACATTGTCTGCATTTGTTTGGTAGCATCCAAGTTGTAGTTGAGTCCTTCACCCAGGAGGTATGCCATATAGCCCTATATTGTACCTGTTAGGTGGGAGCTTACCAAGGCCCCCCTCACTCCTTGAATTTGTGTTTTTCTCTCATATGGGTCTGTAGTTGTTTATTTGCTAATTTCAAAATAGTATTGAGTACATAGGGTGCTAGATTTTTCCATTCTTTTTAAAAATTGTTTTGTTTCAGATTAGTATGAAGGCACAAATGATCAGGTTACAATTTTTGCATTTGTTAGGTAAGACAAAGGTAAGATCCTTGTTGTAGTTGTGCCCCTCACCCAGGAGGTGTGCTGTGCACCCTTGCATTGTGCCCACTAGGTGAGAGCACACCACTCCTCCTCTCTCCTCTTCCCTCCCTTTCCAACTTGAATTGAGTTTTTCTCTTGTGTGGGCACAAGAATGGAAAAGTATCCGATGTATTCAATACTAATATGCTTTTCCATTCTTGAGATACTTTACTATGGAGAACGGAGGATGGCATATTTTAATATCATGCTTAAAGATCTAAAGAATGTGGCAGTGATGGTCCCCATCATACTCCCATGCAATTGATCAGTCTGGCCACTACCAAATTTCGAATGGATCCTGACTATGACTGTGGACTACCACAATTTTAACAAGAATTAGCCCCACATGAATAGCTTTTTCCAACATGGAATTTTTGTTGGGGCAAATTAACGTGGTTCTGATGCAAGCTAGATGGCAGTGACTAGGGAATGCATTCTCTCCCATCCTTACTATGTTCGTGTGTGACAGACAAAAGTGTCCATTTGTGTCTCTCCCAGGGCAGACATTAACTCTCTCATTCTCTGTAGTGTACAACCTGAAAGTCTTTGGACTGTAGAGACCCCCACACACAACCTACTGTATCTGGCATCTCAGATACAGAAAATCAGACCAGACAAGCAAGAGATGGCAAGTGGAGTGTAGGCTGTGGTGGGATGTGGGCTGTCTCCTTGGGGAGATAAGCTCCAAAGGGTTGAAGACCTTCTGTATTGATGGGCTTGCTAGGAGTCCAGCAGTCTAGGGCATGTCAGCACAGCCTCTCTTTACTACATCTTGCTTTCTCTAGTGTTAAAGGTGAATTATAATAAACAGTAAACTTCTTTGGCAGCCCAAGGAGAATCATCCCCTGGCAGTATGACTGAGCCTAATAGAACTACCAATGTGTACCACGCTGGACATGAGAGCTACCAGATGGTGGCTGCTCTGCCCTTCTCTTTCCACTCCTTTTCAAATAGGGATTGTCTGAGCAGTTATCCTAGACCTGTCCCTGGGAGTCTCTGGGAGATGAAGTGTCAGTTCACAGGTTTTCAGATCCAGGAAGACAGAACTCAAGGACCTGTGCCTGGGAAGCTACCTGCAATGGCACCTGACTCAGATGATGCCATCCTGGAATCCTGGACTCGAGCCCCGTGTTGAGGTGAGATGGGACTGGGCTGGGGACAGGGAGAGCATATTTTGCATGTGGGGAATATGATGAGTATTATTACATGCCAAGTTGCCTGGGCTAAGGGATGCCCAGATAGCTGGTAAAATGTTATTTCTGGGTGTGACTATGAGGGTGTTTTCAGAAAAGATTAGCATTGGAATCAGTAAACTGAGGAATGAAGATACATTCTCACTGATGTGGGTGGGCATCATCCAATCTGTTGAGGGTCCAAATGCAACAAAAAGGTGGCAGAAAGATGAATTCTCTCTCTCCCTCCTGGAGCTGGGTCATCCATCTTATCTGTCCTTAGATGTCAGAACTCAGGCCTTTGGATTTGGACTGAATTACAGTACCAGTTTTCCTGAGTCTCCAATTTGCAGACAGCAAATGGTGGGACTTCTTGGTCTCCATAATCATGTAAGCCAATCTCCACAATAAATCTGTATTACCCATCTATCATCATCATCTATATATTGGTTCTATTGGAGAACCCTGACTATACAAGGAGTATATGGGCATCTTCTAAAAATGGCCACAATAATATTTCCCATCCTACCTGCTCTTCTAGAATCTTGCCACACCTCCTCCAGAAAGAAGCAGACTCTTTGTCCCTTCCCTGTAAACTTGGGTGGGTCTTTGAGCCTGCCTCACAACTAGAGTATGGTGGAAACAATGCTGTGTAACTTCTGAGTTGTCATACAAGGTGATGCAACTCTCATGAGTGTTTCTATTCTGTCGTGGGGGTTTGCTACTGAAATCCCCCACCATGCTGCAGAACAGAAAGCAGCCCCTAGGGGACGTCTCTTGTAGGTGTTCTGGCTGGCAACCTCTGTTGAAGTTCTTACCAACAGTTGTCTTCTGCCGCCAGATGCGCAGGTTTGTGGACCTTATCACTCCAGTCTCTCCTTTGTTCTTTGAGCCACCCCAGCAGAAATGAACTATCCCCATGAAGTCTCCTGCCCAAATTGCAGAGTTGAGAGGACTCTACAAGGCCATCCCAGTCCCAGAGCTTCCTGTGGGATTGATTATGTGTGTGGGGAGGTCATGTGTGAGTACGGAGGCCAGGGGAGCAGTCAGGGCCAAAGATGTTAATTTGGGAGATAACAGAGTGTACATGTTTGTTTGTTTGTTTGTTTTTTATTTGTTTGTTTGCCAGGGCTGGGTTTGAACCCGCCACCTCTGGCATGTGGGGCCAGCACCCTACTCCTTTGAGCCACAGGCGCCACCCAAGAGTGTACATGGTTTTAAAAGTCATGGGTCCAGGTGACATGACCTATGGAGAAAGTATACAGAGGGAAGGAGCTGGAGGGCTGAGCTAGGGACACCATATCACCTAGGGCGCTGGTGGAGGAAGGGGAGCCAGCAGGGAAGAGGAGGAGGAAAAGTCAGGAGAGTGTGGTGCTGCAGAAGCCAGGAGGAGAGGATGTGCCCAGGGAGAGGGCTGCTGCACCTGGAGAATAGAACACTAGGATGTCTGCACCATCTGATATCATTAGGTCACTGGTGACCTGTCAGGAACAGCATTAGTGCAGAGCACAGAGGAGTGGCACAGAGAGTTCAAGACTGGTAGTAGGTGAGAGAGTGTGGAGTGCTGATGGGGATCTGGGGGCCAGTGGGAGGGCTAGGCACCACTTGCTGGTCAGGCAAAGAGGTGGGCACAGATGCAGATTTGTGCCTAGAAGCAAAAGCATAGGGGCTTATACTGAGACCTTTTACAGAGGGAGAGCACTGCTGTAGAATCCAACCCCAACCCTTGTGTCTGAAAGGTCAATCAACAAACCCACTAAGAAAGGTCCTGGTCTTTCCCTCTTTGAGGTTCCTGGTGCTCTCATTAATTCCCCATTGTGTAGGTCTCCAGGCTCATCTGCCCAGCGGGGCCATGGGCTCCTTAGCAGGCCTTGGCCTCTGTGTTCATTGTGGTCCTAGGAAGTACAGGGCCCCTGACAGACACTTGTTCAACACCTGCCAGTATGGAGCTTGTCAGCTGCTTCTAACAAACTGGAATTGCTGAGGGGCCAAACAGCAATCAGAGCAGCTTCTAAAGAAATCCCATGCCACAGGGCTGTTCAAGTCAGCCCCTCAGTGGGATCAAGTATGCTCAGAGGAAGGAGAAGGTTCTCAGAGGCTGGTAGGTGATACTTCTTCAGAATTAATGCAAACTGTGATTTCCCAGCCACAGGGGCAGTGGTTTGTCAGACTAAAATTTCTGGATGCTGCTCCAGCTTCCATAGGAGGCTCTAAGTCCTTGAGCAGGGAGCTCTTTCTCCTTGTTCCAGGAGGAGACGGGGCCCCTCTCCCCAAGTTGTGGGTTCTAATGGCTGCTGTCATCCCCACTGTGATGGGCTGGGAGGTGTGCAGGGTCAGGACTCACCCCCTACACCTGCTGGAGGAGGGAAGGTGTGAGGACTGTCTTCAGGGTTGTGGGTGGCGGGGGGCTAATGGTTGGGGAGCCCAGCCCAAGGTAGCATGGCCAGGGCCTCCTCTGTAGCACAGGCTGCTCTGCCAGTCAGGTGACCACTCTGCGTCAGATGTCACATGCACAGGCTCACAGCACAGCTGCCAGGCCTTCATGTCCCCACCCAGGGTTTTGCAAACCATGTAGGGATGAGGCCCAGGACTAAATGATTTCTTAGCACTCTCTCAGGGAGACATAGCAACCTGCCAGAACTGCATTAACCAGTGACCTCTGGCCCAGACCCCAGCTGTGGTCAGTAGGCTGTGGCTCATGGTAGCCAAGGCCCCAATGAGCCAGATGACTGCCACACCATGGAAAGACACAGGTTCCCATCAGCCCTGGAGGACTGGCTTTCATCTTTCACTTCACAGACAGCTTAAAACTGTTATGGAAAAACATTTTATTACACATATTCAACTTGCTTCCAATGAAGTGATAAATTTTCATGTATAATGGCATCCAATGTTTGTCTTCTGTTCTTTTTTTTTTCTTTTCTTTCAAAACCAGCACCAAAAAGTAAGACAAAAATACCATGGGTACAGTACATAATGTAAGTTAACTAATGGAGAATATATATATTTGACTCAAATGAAAAACAAATAATGATATATTATTGCTATGGAGGATCTTTTCCTGTGTTCTGATCATATCAAACCATGAACTGACAGGGTTTTATTTTGCACCAATAAAAATAGCACCGTAGGATTGTGAGAGTCTAGTTAGTAACACACATATGCAACCACAAAGGTACAGTACTTGAGCGACAGTACAAGGTGTTAACGGCACAGAAACATCACTGCTCTAATCACAGCTTCAGTGTCTCTGTAAAAAGTGGAACAAGAATGTCATGATGTTTTCACTGAAATGAATCATTGCTGGTGCCATGAACAGAAGGCAGCTGGTGGATTACCAGAGGGGCAAAGCTAGCGTGAGCTAAAGGACTCAGCCACGGGTTTGGGGGAACCAATGGGGTATTTAATGATAGGCTAATCATTTTCATTCCAAAGGTATGGGGCCCTTGCCAAAGTAGTCCAGTTGATCCAGCCAGGGTGGCCAGGGGCCAATTCAGGACCTGTGCAGGTGAGCCAGCAGGGCCTCTCTAGCTCTGCACCCTCACTCCAATAGGTTAATATCTTTTGGTGAATTAACAGCTCCTTTGGAGCTGGGAGAAAAATTGAACCCCAGTTTCCCAAGAATTTGAGGGTTTTGTGGATTCAAGGAGCATGCTAGTGGCCAGGCCTGCCCTGGGGAGGCCTATATTTTGCATAAGTCCTGGGGTAACAGCTCGTGGAGTAATCCGTAAAGGTGGGCCACTCCATCCTGACATTCTCTCAGTTCTTTCCACAGAGCACCTAAGGAAGTTTCTCAACACTTTCTTGTTGATTCAAGTGGAACTGAATAAATTCCCTGCCATCCCCACCACTTCTCTGCCTCTAGGGTAGTTACAACCAAAAGTACAGCCCATAAGACAGGGTTGAGAAGGCAGAGAAGGTTTTATTTCTCTTTCTGATTTAAGCTAACCCTAAGATTGTGACATTTAAAAAAAAACTACATAAACACAGCACCAATAAGTCAAAAGACACTTGGAGATGATCCCATGGAAATTAGCTCAAGTGAGAGCTTCTGTCTGAATTAGATAGCAGGTGGGTTTCTCAAGGTAAAGTCCTAGAACATAGCCTTTGTGAACTGCACACCAAGCTGGTGAGCAAAAAAGGTTTTTCAGCACCTAGGGTCCTGCTCCCAGCTTCCCAGCCTCCCAGGGCCTCTGTGCTCTCAGAGGCCACCTTGGCTATGGCTTTGGGTTTCTGGAGGGGACAGCTCTGTGGTGAAAGGTCAGGGATCATAGGAGGGGAAGACCTTTTTCATGCCTTTCTGGGTATCATCCTTGCCCCAGTAAGAAGATGGGTCAATAATGACAGCCATGACCATGATGGGTGCTGTGACGCCCAGGCCACAGGAGGGCTCGCTGGGCATGCAGAGGTCCCCACCAGGTGGGAATCCTTTGCTGGTCTGGGCACACCAGGCTGAGAGGCCCCGGAAGAAACTTACCCTGTGCTGGGATGAAGCAGTCAGGCCTTACTCTGTAGCCCCCAGGCCTGTGCTCATGTCCCCAAGATGTCCTCATTGTGATCCTAACTGCAGGTAAGTGGCTAAGGTCAGTGGAAAGCCACTAGTGATTCAGCATCTCTAAGGTGCAAAGCTTCAGTACGTGCTGGCTGGGGTGGATGCCCCCAGAAGGTGGAGGGGGAGGCCCACATGCCCCCACAAAGCCGTCCCAGGCTCATTTTTTCGTTGGGCAGCAATCCCATCACCACAATTAGCATGCGTCCCATTCCATAGGACCTTGAAGAAATGCTCTTCTGCTTCCCCGTGGGGTGGACAGTAGAGCTCTGAAAACTAGATGCTTGCCCCAAATCCAGAGCCTTCCACAATAATCTCCTTACGTGGGTGGTGTAGAGAACTAACCACTTGGTTCCGGTGTCCTCATTGGCCCACCCAGATTTAAACTCTCAGGGATAAGACCTCTAAGGCAAGGCCCGGGATTCAGAGAATGTTCTGAGATGGGTAGAGGGGCAACGTCCTAATTCTTTTGTAGTTGAGCAGGTAGATGAGAAGGAACGTGGTGCTCGCAGCCCAGCCCCCTCCAGAGTAGCCATTGGTCTCAGAGGCTCACCAAAATGTCCTTCCATCAAGGGCTTTGCACTGGCTTTCAGAATAAAGCCTCTTTTAAAGTAAAACATCTTATTTTCAGGATGTACCCTCTGTGGTACATCAAGCACTAGGACTTCAAATGTCAAAAGCCAAGACAGAAGCACCAAACCACATCTCTCTCTTTTGATGGTTTTCTGCCAGAGGTGTTCCCCTTTGAGGTACACAGAATCTTAGAAATTATTATTTTTCTGTGATTCATGCCTATTTTTTCTCTACTGTAGAAAGCCATCCAGTGGCTGCTAACAATATATTAAGTACAAAAGCACAAATGGAAACATCAAGTTCACGCTCAAATTCTATGGGATTGGATTCTTGGGGCAGCCTTGCCAGGGAGCAGCTGTAGGGCTGGTGCACTCTTGGCTGGGTGGTGGGCTTTCCGTGTGCTAAATGCCAGGCCTCAGACCTGAGTGCTGCGCAACCCCCAGGCTGAGCGTCATGAGCTTGGTGGTGGCAGCTGGCGCATCTTGTTTGCATAGAAGTCCCTGCAGGTCTGGCAGCAGCGCTGGTACCACCGCATGTCCTGGCAGAGATTCTTTTCCCGAATGACCCGGCAGTACACTGTCCACTGATCCCCTGTGCATTTGTAGGTCAGAGCAGCTGAGGGGATGGCAGAGAGAGAACACCCAGGGGTGAGGGGTGGAATGGTCATGTGACGCACACATCATGAGAGGGCCTTTCTCTGAAAGTTAGGACTCCCTCACCTTCACGCACATGTCAGTCTTGCGCAGACTGATGGGCTGTGCCCCCATCAAGGGCACTGTGGATGCTACTTCCTGCCACAAGGAACACACTTCTGCATCCCACCCAGCTGCTTGACTGAATGCTGTAGTATGGTACCTCTTCAGGGGAGAGGGCACTGGCCACCCTGCTATTGAGCTAAGCATCACTTACTGCTGTCATGTGGCAGAGGACACTATTACTGTTGGCATTAATTAAAACAAGATGGAGCAAAGGACATCAAAGGAACCACAGAAGGACAAGGTCAAAGTACAGACAAGTGGCCAAATCTCCTTCAGGGTCCCAGTTGTGTAGAGAGAAGGCCCTGCTCAAAGGGGGATGCTGAGTGGGTGTGGGCTCTGCAAACTCGATGGTCTCCTCCCCAGATGAAGGTGCTTTGAGAGACCCCCTTTTTGTGGATAGGTCTCCAGTGTTAGGGAAATATTTCCCAGGGATTTAAGCAGATCAACATGACATGTCCCTCTTCTCTTCCTGACCACCACCCACTTGCTCAGGGCACAGACAGCTCCAAGGTTCCAAGCACTTGCAATCAAACTGCCCAGAAAAGTGTAACCCCTTAACCAAATGCAAACTTCAAAGAACAAATCCCTTTATTAAAAGGAATTTAGTGAAAAGGCTGCACTCTAAGATTCAGAAGACCCCGCCAGACCCCAGATATGTTAGCCTCCAAGGCTGCACCTTGGGAATGACACACAGGGGCCAGAGGCCCAACCTCTCCCCCATGTCTGTCTGCTTCCCTGGCATCAGCCTAAGGGCCACCTCCATGATACCCTGAATCTTTCATTTCCAGCAAGAAGCACTTCCCTTCACCCCCTTCATACACAGGGACCCTAAAATGGTTAGGAGAAGAATATTCTCCTGTGTTGGCAGAGCAGCCAGTGGGATACACTCGGGGTGCTGTGTTTGAGATGGCAGTTAGCAAATGTCTTATGATAAGGAATGGAATCTCTGACACTGCCTATCTTCAACTACACTGACACATGTTAGCTGTTATGTGACAAATATTGACTAAGAAGGTGGCTTTCTGGCTACAACTCCATCACCCTTGGGGACTCACTGTCTGGGGGACTCAGCACGCCCCCCCCCCCCCGAACCAGGGCTAGGGAAGGCACTCACCGAGGCGAGGGGAAGTGATGGTGTTGGCATTGATCTTGTCGTTGCAGACCTCCTGGGAGCACTGTCTGTAGGCAGCTGGCTTTGAGAGGGGAGGACACTCGCTGCCATGACGCCCGGTGACCTTGTGCATGCACTGTACCACACGGGACTGCAGCCCCTTCCCGCAGGTTGATGAGCACTGCCAGAGACAGGGACAACTTGAGCTGGGGTCTGAACTGGACTTGGGGGCTGGGACAATGGCCTCCTAAGACACCTGCCTCTGGGCCTGGCCCCTGTGTATCATTTCCAGGTGCTTGTAGTAATTCAGGGCAAAGTAGCAGCTGCCTGATGAAAGACTATTTCAAACTGTGGGGGATTCATGCTTGTTCCTTCCCCACCCTTGGGTATGTTGAAGCCCTACCCCCAATATTATGAGGTGGGGGCCTTTGGGAGGTGATTATGGTTAGATGAGATCTTGAGGTGATTATGGTTGATGAGGTCTTTAGGCTCCCATGATGGGACTGGTAGAGACTAGAGCTCTCTCCACTGTGTGAAGGCACCATGAGAAGATGGCTGTCTGCAAACCAGGAGGTAAGCCCCCACCAAACCCCAGATATGTCAGCATCTTGATCTTGGACTTCCCAGCCTTCAGAACTATGGGAAATAAATGCTGTTTAAGCCTCCCAGGCTTTGGTATTTTGTGATAACACCCCCAGCAGATGAAGATGTAAGGCAACTGCTTAAATATTAACTCTGCTGGCTCCATTTCACCGCCCACCCACCTCTGTTCCAAGCAGAGAGCCAGGCTTTGAAATTCTCAAGATTGCAGGCAAGGTGCGTGGGTGGCCAGGGAGGGACCAGGCTTGATTATCTCAGGGGTGTCCCCAGTGTTCTCTGCTATGTGAGGCTCTGGGGCCTTTGCGTAGTCCTGGGCAAGGAGAGGAGCCCAATGACTGGAGTTGAATTTCCCACAAGCCTGGAAGGTTGGAGCTTACAATTAAGTAAAGCTAAAGAAAATAAAGTACCACCTTTCTCACATACCAGAGCCATGCACTAATACATGTGGCTCACAGTACTAATTTAGACACCACAGCCCTTGCTGCTGGCACCTCCAGGACTTGCAGCACTAAATCCAGGTCAATGCAGCTGAGATGACCCGACTCCCAAGAAGTGGACCTTGGGAGACTTTGTTCATGGCCCTGTTCTCTTTGGTACTCCCCTTCACATCTTTATCATACTTCCTGGGGAGGGATGGCTTGGGATCTAAGACCTGTGCCCACATGCTGCTATCGGTACTCCTCAGCCTTTGCTTACTCCTCTGGGAGCCCTTGGAACTCTCTCCATTAAGCTGGTCTCTTTCCAGGAAGAGAGCCAGGTCCACACATGCACTTTGTCTGTCTGGGGTCCCCCAGCATCTGCACAGCTCCTAATGCACAGGATCCTGAGTGACTCTGCAAAACATTTTAATAGAGCAAAGGCTGTGAATACAGTAGCCCAGCTGGCGTTAATAATAGCACTGCCGGGTGGAGGGAGGAGAGGAGGGCCTGGAAGGTTGAAGCTGCCAGGTGCCACCTGGACCCTGTGTTTCCCGGACCCCCCCCCCCCACACTGGGCCTGGTATGGCCTGTGCTAGAAGAAGGGCTTTCCTTCTTTCCTGGGAGGGGTCACCCAGCGCAGGCTTGGTGGCAGAATGTTGTGCTATCATCATGCCCAAGAGGGCATTGTCTGCTCCCAAGGTGCTTCTGCAGGCCAGTCCCTCTGCTTCCTTGTCTGATAAGCAGGTTTTCCTTTCATGTCAGAAGGATAAACATTCAGAGGGAATGACGCTTAAAAGGAATATGCATCTTCGAATCACAGAGAAGATGAGAAGACTGCCAGCAGCTCCCCTGGGGACCTGTCCTCACAGGCAAGTCCTCCTCATCCCTGGAGAACTCAGCAGAGGCTGCTCACAGCCCTGAGAATCCATCGTCTATTACGAATGCAGATGTCAGAGCTCCATCCCAGATGTCTGGTGTTAGCACAGGGTCACACATAAGTTTGTGGGGTGCTGAGGTTGAGGGATGAATTTGCACAAGAAAGTGCCCACTCACAAGGAAATCTTGAGCAGGGGACAGGTGCTATGACAGTGTGACTTCTGCCTGAAGGGTGGAGCATCTTGGAGGAAGCTGGCTGCAGGTAGGGAGGTACTGCAGAGAGTTACCTGGTGAACTTTTTAAAAATCTTGGTATCCCAGACTGTTGGGGGTGGTGTTTGGGGTGGGGTGGGGAGGGAACCCAAGCAAGCATCAGTGTTTTTTCAAGTTTTCCAGGTGATTGCAACAGGCATCCAGAACTTCTGAACTTCCTCCCAGTGCCCTATGGAGAATGCAAAAAGCATTCTTTCTTCCTATGAAGTAATAGTTATACATGTACAAAGTCTGACAGTTAAGTTTGCAAACTCATCCTAGAAAAAGTGCAACATACCTCCTTGCTGAATGTCACTATGGTCACCTTTGAAGTACTCCATCACTAGTGCCTAATACACCCTTCGAAGCACATTTTATTTTTTTTTTGAGACGGAGCCTCAAGCTGTCCCCCTGGGTAGAGTGCCATGGCATCACAGCTCACAGCAACCTCTAATTCCTGGGCTCAAGCTAGTCTCCTGCCTCTGCCTCCCAAGTAGCTGGGACCACAGGCTCCCGCCACAACGCCTGGCCATTTTTTGGTTGCAGCCATCATTGTTGTTTGGTGGGCTGGGGCTGGGGATTCGAACACGCCACCTTAGGTGTATGTGGCTGGCGCCTTAGCCGCTTGAGCCACAGGCGCCGAGCCTCGAAGCACTTTTTCTAGGGTGAGTTTGTGAATCTAACTATGAGACCTTATACCAGTGGTTCTCAACCTTCCTAATGCCACGATGTATTTTCATTGTTACAAAGTGGTTGCGACCCACAGGTTGAGAATTGATGCCTTATACGGTGATAGGTCCGATGGCCATTCCAGAAAGAGTTCCAAAATTGCTTTGAAGAATTGCTGAGTTTATATATACAGGTGATAGGTGTGCTTGAATAGAAGGAAGCAAAGGCTTTCAGTCAAAATTATTCTTAGGGAAGAATAAGTTACCTTATTCTTTCTCACCAGTGTGGGGTAGAGGTGAGGGGGATGCCCTTCATTATTTTGTAGTCAAAGTGTTGCTTGGGAAATTGCCACTAACCTGAATGACCTCAGTCAAGGCTCACATAAATTTTATGGAGATCATGCAGGGGTTCAAAAAGATAGGTGGCAAAAAATTTAACTGTCTTCTCCTGGAGGTAGGATTTCATCATCGCAAATGAGGGAAGATGGAAGAAATGTTCACGATCATTTACAGAAGCATTCTGGGAAGTGGGTATAGCTGGAGCCCGAGAGTCCTCACAGACAGGGTGAAGGAAGGAGAAAGCCCAGGGTCCTAACACAGCACCCTCAGGGCTTGCCACACTCACGCAGCACAGTGCCACAACAAGGCAGAGCGAGGCCCCCAACGTGGTGCAGTGTCACGTCGCAGCTGGTGAGGGACTGTGCTCTCAGGGCAGCTTCACAGTGGGGTCAGACCTGACCAGGCCTCCTCTGGCTACTGCATAGGGGACTCAGAAAGTGGAGCCAGTGATGACAAGACAGACACTGCAAATATCTGGCTGCACCATACAAAATTGCTTATATTCAACTGTTTTGACCCCATCAAAGCTGCAATTTCAGAACACTCTATGGCAGTAAAATAGTATTTCCAGATTCAAATATATTTATAAAACACAACTTTAAATATGAATGTACAAATAACTACATGAATGAGTTACATATTTTAAGTTGGCATTTGACTAGTCCATCTACACCATTAAAAACTTCTATGTGTACATTGGTCATATAATTTTAAAAAACTCTGCTCTCTGGGAAAACGGGATTACCATATAATTGGGGCTTATTTCTATGACTGTTTGGCGTATACAAGGCCTCCTTTTGGAAGACAGGGATATATCTGCTGATCTAGAGGCAACACTGATATCCCTTTTCACTTCCCACTCTGCTGGTGCCATCTGCCATGGTGCCACCTATCACAAAACATGCACCCAGGAGGGGAAGCTACTATCTTCAAGTTCCTTCTTAGAGAGAGGAGCTGGGGGCCAGGCAGGGGCTTGTGGGCTCCTAGGGAGAAAACTCTGCACGGGCTATTGAGGGGCCTATCTCACTTCCCTTCATCTCCAGCCTGGCTGACTCACTGCTGTTATGGACTCAGCCCCTTGTGAACTCTAGGAAGGGCTGCCATTTCTTTTGCATGTGTCATCGGTGTGTGCAAATCACACAAATGCTGTGGACCTGTTACAGACCAAGCGCAACACTGACAGGGTCTCTGTGAGGAGAGAACTGATGACTGTTATAAAACTCAAACACCCCTTGAAGACACACATTCCCTCTGAAAGTTCTTAGTATTGTTCAACCTGCTCTGGGGTGGCTGCATCTGAGCCAGCAGAAGCTTTCATGTATTAGGAGAAAAGACAAACCAGGTCACAAGGTGACATGTACAGAAACCATCCCACTTCTGTTCAGTATAGATGTGCGTGTACCTCTGTAAAAGTTTAGAAGACAAACACGTTTAAAAAATTTACCATGTTATCAGATGGTTTCTGGGACTAACACCTGTGTAATTGAAGATGCTGGATTCTGCCAAGGACCCCTCAGTGTAACCTGCCAGCAGCTCACCTTCCATACCTGCTGTGTTTTCATTTGCATTGAGGTGGTGCTGAGCTACCCTGTGGCCTAAAATCCACACATAATACACCCTCCTTGACTGGGTTTTTGCTGTGGTGGCTACGTGACCTCAGGCAAATTACTTAACCTATCTGAGCCAGTTATTTTTTATTTGTAGCGTGAGTATAATAAACCCTTCCTTGCAGAACTGTTTCCATGAGTAGAGGTGGTGTGGAAAAGGCACACAGCAGGGTACCTGTGACAGAGTGGACCTCAACAAGTCCTGCTGTTACTATTAATAACAGCCAATGCACAGACCAGTACAGAGAGGGTGGCCTGGCAGCTGCTGGAGGCTGAGAAGGCTGGCCTATTTCTGCAGCTCTCTGTGGGACATCATGTGCCTGGCTCCGGCATTGATCTAGCACTCAGACCTCCAGAAGCACCATTAGAGGTGGCTCTGGCTGTGCAGACAAATGTGATTCCAGACAGGTCTGAAGGGGCTGCTTTTGCACAGCACCCTCCTGTATGTAACCCGAGCTGCATTGTGTTAAGGATGACCTGGGCTCACACAGCGAATTCCATCTCTGTCGGCCTCCCAGGGGCCTTGGCTTTAATTAAACAGTGAGGAGACTACAGGGTCTCCTGATAGCATCACATTTCCCCCCAGCATCGCTGTGAAGCCATTTTGCAGGCTTTTGCAATCTAAGCAAACAGACCTATAAAACACATATCTGGTCTTGTTTGAAGTGCTTTTTCACTGATGGGTACTTCCTCTCAAATAGCTCATTATATCAACATGTAATGAGGCTCCCTGAGCCTCAGTTAACTGAGATAGAAATGGAAGCAGCAATAAATTCACCTGAAGAGCTCCCTGCCAGGCAACCTGAAGTAAGTGTATCCCCTCCTGCCCCTTCCCCAAGTGCCCATAGCTGCATGTCCAGACTCTGCCCAGTGACCTGCAGTGGACAGGCAGCCCTGCATTCATCTGCCACCCTTTCTGGGCAGGGAAGGGGAGTCAAAGACACTTGGGGTAGAAGTGTCATTGGAAGAGAAATAATGAGATAAACAGTTTTCATGCAAAAAGAGGAAAAGGTCATGGTAAGAAAGGAAATAGGGAGAGAGAGATCTGATTTGGATTTGTTCACATGCTTTTCATGCAAATTATGAAGTGACTGTGAAAAAGACCTTACTGTCTAGGTAGTGAGTTTCCTGCAAAAAAAAAAAAAAGAAAAGAACTTCTGTTCCTCAGACCTACATGACAGTGAGATGTGCATCAACAGGCTGGGCATCTTTAGAAGAAGGAGGATGGTAGCAGTGACAGCAGTGTCCACTTTATGGGGTCTGGGCACATCTGGCTTATGCATGTGCTCAGAATGAAAGTATGAATGGCCTCTGCCGGGGACCCAGAACTTCCTTGCAGAGAGGCAGAATTTCAGGCTCAGCATGTCCCTGTAACTCTTCCTAAGACACACAGCCTCCATGGCCCACTGCCCCCACAGGAAGGAACCACAGAGAGGCTCTCCCCTGACAACACCCTTCACAGCAGTAGGGACTCCCTGCCCCCTCACTTCTGCCAGCTGTAAAATCACAACTGTAAATAACACCACATCCAAACAGGATGCTTTGAGAATTAGCTACAGAGGGCTAACAGGAATGTTTAATCCCTGCCTGAGATCTGGCACCTGCAGTATGGGCCCCACTGGAGGGGCACTACCTTCCTCCACAGACTCTGGGGTGAGTACAGGCCTAGGTTAGGATGAAATAGTGCCATAGTGAGCTCTCAGGCACAATAAAACCACCCAGGTCCTCATTGAGTGAGTCTCTGAGGGGCCAGAGGTTTTGGGTAGTGCAGAATATGAGAGAGAGAGAGAGAGAGAGAGAGAGAGAGAGAGAGAGAGAGAATGAATGAAAATATCCTGATAGCAACTTCAATTTCTGTTTTTCTGAAAGGTGCTTGGCTGATGAAATGTCAAAGGCTCTTCAAAAGCATTTTTGAAAGATTTTCCCCAGACTTGGCATGAGCAATGAAAACTTCAGAAACTGTTGACACCTAAAATAGCAGGTTAAACAAAGTGAAAATTCCCACTCTCTCTGAGCTGGCTCTGACATGGGAAATGCTCTCACAGATAGACAGACAGATAGACTCACACACCCCCTCTGTCCTTTTCACTTGTCAGACAGTCCCAGCTTCAGGTGCTCCTCATTCCTCTGGCTGACAGATTCTGGCTGGGACTTTATAGCCAGGGCACTAGGAGACTGAGGTGGTTCCCGAGAGACACTGCAGGGGCTGGGTGTCTCCCAGAGCTCTTGGGGACTGGAGTATGGAAGGAACAGCAGGGTGGCCTTGGGCCCTCTCCTGGGCTGGAGCTGTTGCCCCCTACTGTAGCTTGGCTTTCGTGCTGTCACCTCCCCCACCCCACCCCTGCTACAGGGGGATGAAATGCCCTGCAAAGGCTGCCAAAATCCTGCCTGCCCTGAGCCATCCTGCTACCACTGTGGGCACTGAGACAGGCGCTTGATGAATCATTCTTCTAAGACACAAGTATTTTACAGGCCCATATAAGAATGAGATTGTGATGAGAGATGAGATCTGTGGTGATGGTGATGGTGAAAACGGTGACAAGCACACCTATGACACATTTCTCTGTACCAGACATTGGACTGAGGGCTTTGCTCAGATGCTGTCCTGGATTTCCTAGGATTTCACTGCCTTATAGCAAGCTCATTTCTCTAATGAGAGCAGGGACTGGGCCTTGGACTTTTCTCTGCAACCCCAAGGCCCAGTAGCAAGCTCTGTGCTAACCTGTTTCACACCAAATGGGTATTTGACCATCCCACCTCCTGCTCCTGCCCAGAAAAGCAGTGATAATACTTTTCATTGGCTGCTCAAATGCCTGAGAATAATATTGAATGAAGAAGTCAACTTTAATTTTATTTATTTATTTATTTTTGAGATAGAGTCTTACTTTATTGCCCTTGGTAGAATGCATGGCATCACAGCTCACAACAACCTTCAATTCCTGGGCTTAGGTGATTCTCTTGCCTCAGCCTCCCAAGTAGCTGGGACTACAGGCACCCACTTCAACGCCCGGCTATTTTTTGTTGCAGTATGGCCAGAGCCAGGCTTGAACACACCACCTTCGGTATATGGGGTTGGCGCCCTACCCACTGAGCCACAGGTGCTGCTGAGGAGTCAACTTTTAATTTTGCAATTAAGGTAAGGGGAGACTTAACCTTCTATAGAGGTAAAAATTTATACCAAAGTGTAAACAACTGATATTATACTGAGCCTTTTGGGGAGCATGGTGAGCTGGAGAGACAGTAGGTAATAGATAGTTGGTTTTGTATCAAGCATATGCCTGTGATGGTCAGAGCTGTAGGCATTGTATAGCTCAGCTCCTTCTTGTTTCAAATTAGGAATCTCAGCCTCTGACATGACGGTGCTCTTTACCCAGAACACAGAAAGGTATCTAACAGCTGGTGTCTGCACAGACACAGCAATGTGTGGGTGAACCTGACCAGAGATGGCTCTCCCTGACTTCCTCTCGGACTCACAGGTAGTAGGCATTTCCATGTAAATTGCATCATTTGTTCTTCTAAAGGCCCCTGGCAGGTGCTGGCATCTCTGTATTGTAGACAGGAAGAAGGCTGGCTTAGGTTGTGAGGGTGCTCAGAGGCCCATGTCAGACCAGTGCCTTTCATAGGACCTCCACCGGCACCAGGAGGTCAGTGACCACTTTTGCTTTTTAAATTGAGACAGAGTCTCACTTTGTCACCCTTGGTGACATGAGCATCACAGCACATGAGTGCCATGGTGTCACAGCTCACAGCAACCTCAAACTCTTGCTCTCAAGCAATTCTCTTGTCTCAGTCTCCCTAGTAGCTGGGACTACAGGCACCTACCATAAAGCCCAGCTATTTTTTTGTTTTGTTTTATTAGGCCTGGGCTAATAAACAAATTTGGTTTGAATCCACCAGCATGGTGGAGCATGTGGAGCATGTGGTCAGAGCCCTAACCACTGAGATACGTGAACACTTTGATTTTTTTTTTCAGATTAATATAAGGGTACAAACGATTAGGTTACAATATTTGCATTTGTTAGGTAAGGTCCCTGTTGTTTTGCCCTGTACCCAGGAGGTGTGCTCTTTACCCTTACATTGTGTCTATTAGGTGGGAGCACACCAATCCCTCTCCCTCCTCTCTGTCCATTCTCTTCCCTCCAACATGAATTAAATTGAGTTTTTCTCTTGTGTGAGTTTGTCTACTGGCTTCATGCTAGTATTGAGTACATTGGATACTTTGCTTTTCCATTCTTTTTTTTTTTTTTTTGAGACAGAGCCTCAAGCTGTCCCCCTGGGTAGAGTGCCGTGGCATTACAGCTCACAGCAACCTCCAACTCCTGGGCTCAAGCGAGTCTCTTGCCTCAGCCTCCCAAGTAGCTGGGACCACAG